>JAADWY010000539.1:0-22397 GCA_023336355.1 Pythium dissotocum
TGGTTTTGCATGGAAGTGCGCCGGTGGTGCGTATCTCTAGGCGTGGTGTCGAGATACGCGCCGGATGGGTGCGTGTCTGAGTGTCAGTTCTCTGTTAGAACCGGGCAATATGATTCGGCATGGTGTGTATATTTGTGTGTGACATACAAAGATCAAGTGCATGAAAGTATTCGCATCAAGCCTGGTCAAAATACACAGGCTGCGGGTAGGATTTGCGTTTGTCAAACCGGGCATTTCTGGCGCGACGTTTCCCTACTAAAACCGAATCTCGGCAATCAAGTTCAACTGTCGGAATCTGCGACGTGTGCGAGCATTGACTGGTGCTCGGAAAGCTCACGAGTCAGCTAAGAACTCCACGCCACGTGCTATGGAACGCATGATGGATGTGAAGACACTCTATTTTGCAAATACGTTGGGTTCAGAATGGAATAGGTACACTACACTATGCTCGCTTAAAATCTGCGACCACCACGACCGCCGCTGAAGCCACGGCCACCACCGCGGCCTCCACCGAAGCCACGGCCACCGCCACGGCCTCCACTGTAGCCACCACCGTAGCCACCACGGCCACCGCTCGACTGGCGGCTCGCGTAAGCTGGCGCCTGGAGCTTTGGCAGCGTCTTTGGGATCGAGTACTGGCAGCTCTCACCGCCGTTTTCGATCATCTCCGTCAGCACGCTCAGGGCGCCTTCGGGGAGGTCGAAACAGCAGCCCATCGAGTCCTCGGTGAGCGTCAGCTGCTTCACGTCCGTCGTGTACTCCGCAGGGAAGTCGCGGTTGATCGCATTCCACACGTAGCCCTTGGCGCGGATCTCGTTGTAGCTCGTGAACAGCACGGTCACGTAGTCAGGCACACCCGACATCAGCGACGTGCGGCGTGGAGGCTTGGTGTGGCCCGTGATGACGGCGAGCGCGGCCGCAAGACTGCGCTTGGCACCGACCGTGTCCAAAAGCTCCTGCGCCTTCTCCTCGAAGATGGAGATCATCGACTCGTCGACGTTCTCGATCTCCTCGGCGGCCTTGTTACCGGAAGCGGCGATCAGATCATCGTGCTGTAATCCATTCAGAATCGAAAGTCAGTAAAGTTGTCGAGTAATAGAGTGATACAAGGTGGCAGTGGGAACTTACGCTTGGTGCTCCGCGACGAACAAACTTGTTGCCGATACGACGCTCGATGAAGTCGACGAGGTCCATCTGACGCTGCGTGTAGAGCGTGATACACACACCCTTCTTACCGGCACGGCCCGTTCGGCCCGATCGGTGCACGTACGTGTCGACATCGGCGTTACCCGACTGCTTGCGAGGTGGCTCGCTGTTGATGACGAGATCGACGTTCATGTCCAGACCACGCGCGGCGACATCCGTGGCGATCAACAGACGCAGACGGCCCTCACGGAACGCCTTCATGGTCGTCTCACGCTGGTCCTGAGCGATGTCGCCGTGGAGAACCTGGCACTCCTGCTTAATCTCCGGGTGCACAGCCAGCTCGTTACAGTCCTTCTTCGTCTCGGCGAAGATAATCGTACGCGCGCCCTTCTTCGCGTAGACGCCCAACAGGCTCGCAAGAAGAGTCGGGCGACCCTGCCAGTGGCACGGAATGGCGATGTGCTGGACGTCAGTGGAGGCCTTGACCTCTGAGTCCTTGACCAGGTTGATGTACTCGTGGTCCTTGCGCATGTACTTGTCCGCGACCTCCTTGATGAAGCTAGGAATGGTGGCCGAGAACAGCAGAATCTGGCGACGCTCCTTCTTCGCGTTCTTCACCTTCTCCATGGCGTCGAACACCTTCTGAACATCCTCACGGAAACCCATCTCCAACATGGTATCAGCTTCGTCAAGGATCAGGAACTCGCACTCGTGGAGGCGAAGGTTGCCGCGCTCGATGTGGTCGATCACACGACCAGTCGTGCCGACAAGAATGTCCACGCCCTGACGGAACGCGTTGTTCTGCACCTGGTACGAGGTGCCACCGTAGATGACGACGGTCGTGAGCGTTGGGGCCGAGGCCTCGAACTCATCGGCGACCTGCTTGGCAAGCTCACGCGTTGGCGCCATACAGATCACACGCGGCGCGCGGCCTGGGCGAACTGGGCGCTTGTCCTTGAGCAGCATCTCAATGACAGGGAGGGCAAACGCGAGCGTCTTACCCATACCGGTACGGGCACGGCCCATGATATCCTTACCAGCCACGATCTTGTCAAAGGTCATCGCCTGGATCGGGAACAGCGTGTTGATGCCGCGCTTGCGCAGCGCCGTCTTGGTCACGTCGCTGATGTCGAACGTGTCAATCGATGGGTTCTCGACGCCGTTCATGGTGGTCGAGTCGTTCACGGCCTCGGCCTTGATCTTCTTCACGACTGGCACCTCCGGCTCGCTCATGTCCGAATCAATGGTGGTGGCGTCCTCCTTGTCATCGCTGTCCTCCTCATCGCGCGAGCGCTTCTTGGACTTCTTCTTCTCCTTCTTTTCCTTCTTCTCCTTCTTCACGGACACATCGCCAGCCTCCTTGGCGGCCTTCTTGGCCAGCTTGGCAGCCTTACGTTCTTCCTTGGACAGCGCACGGGTAGCTTCTTCGACAGCCATGGTTACGGAGCTGTGGATGGATGTGGATGTGTTGTGGATGGGTGCAGGCGGCGCAAACCGAGCTGTTCTTGAGCTGTTACGGTACGGAGAGAGCAAGCTTCAAAACCACCAGACTTGACTCGTGCGTGGCTGGCTTCAAGCAACGCACACCCTTTCAAGACACACTCGCCTGCGAGCTACCCACGCAAATGACTGGAGCGCAGGTTTGACATCTGTATCACAGCGTGGACCACACCATCTTTGCCGACTCCCAACCTAGAGAATTACCGGTACTGTATCGGTTATATCGTTGGAAGTTAACTTGTGCGGAATCTGAGATTCTGACGACAGGATGCTCGGCATGGGTCGGGTTTGGATCGTCCTCACGGGTTCTTCAACCAACTGCTGGGCGGGTTGTTCTTCTTTGTCCGTGTGGTGCAATCCTGACGGAGCGGCCCACCTAGCGCCAACGCCAACTCTGCCAACACCGCCAACACGGACTGGCAGTACCAACTAACGCCGACGCCAACTAAAGCCAACGCCAACACCTCACCGGCGGCGCCAACGCCAACGCCAACGGAAACGTCAACAACTTCAACCAAGTCCGCACAGCAGGAAGCGATCGACGGGTGGGAATTGAAGGCGGAAGCGAAGGCGACGGACGACGACAGAAGAGGAAGCACCAAGCACAGAAGAAATCAGGATGAGCGAGCAGCAGCCCCCGTCATCCACAGGCCCGGGCGCCAGCAACGGAGATGGCAAGCGCCCGCCCTTGCACCCGACGAGTCTGCCACCGGAGAAGCGCGGCCGTGCCGACCAAAGCGCGAACGGCGCCGCCGCAGCGAATGCCAGCCCCTGTGGATGCGGTGACGACGAGTCCATGGAGCGTGACGATGACGAGCGCAGCGGTGCGAGCGGCTTCGAGGCGTCCCCCACGCACAGCCGCAGCTTTCGTCTGCAGCATACGGCTACGGGTGATGTGAACGCCGGCATGTACACACGCGTCCACCTCAAGATCAGGGCGGAGACGCGTTTCGGCGAGAGCGTGCACTGCTCCGGGTCGTCGCTGATCATGGGCCAGTTCAACCCGAGCGAGTCGATGACGCTGGTGACCACGCCCGAGACGTATCCGTACTGGACGACGATCAAGCCGTTGATCCTGCCGCGTGGCGTGCCCCACCAGTACATGTACGCGCTGTTCTCTGGCGGCGCCTTCAGTTCGTGGGAACCCATCGGAAGCGAGCGTGTGATGGTGCCGGAAGGCCGCGAGATGGTCGTCGTGGAGGATTATGGCGTGTATGACCGCGACACTGTGCTCGTGGCTAACGGTGAATGCACGGACCGAGCCGTCGTGTTCGAGCGTCAGCGGCCCATGAGTCCAAGCGGCGACGAGGAGAACGACTACGAGGATGACGAAACCGATGCAGGAGGTAGCGTGATTACGGGTGGCCTCAGCCGTACGTCGTCGCAGTTTTTCCGTCAGAACAAGCTTCAGTCGCGCTACAAGCGCTACGCTCCGTCCAACTACAAGCCGGATGCAACTGCGACGCTCTTCCTCGTGTGCTACCACTTGCCTGTGAAGCTCACGAAGTCTCCAGTCGACGGCTCGTGGTCGGCCGAGTGGAACCGTGACAGTTTGATCTCGCGCAGTGAAGGAAGTGTCGCTGATTCGATGAACGTGCGCTGGGTTGGTTGCGTGACCTACCAGGCGCGTAGCGATGCCGAGGAGCTTTCGGACGCAGACAAGGAAGGCATCACGGAAATCCTGCTCAAGATGGACTGCATTCCGGTGTTCATCGATCGCGAACTGGCCTACGACCACTACCAAGGATACTGCAAGAGCAAGCTGTGGCCCATGTTCCACAATGTCGACATTCTCGATATTTATTCGTCGGTGTGGGACCGTGGTGAGGTGACCGAGTGGAAGGAAGAACGCAACAACGGCAAGTGGTGGGAGGCGTACCAACAAGTGAACCTGCTACTCGCCACACGTGTGGCGGAGATGAGCGGACCGAAGGACACGGTGTGGGTTCACGACTATCACCTGCTACTTTTCCCTTCGTACATCCAGCAGTACTGCAAGCAGCACGAGAAGACGCGTCCGAAGATGGTCTTTTTCCTCCACGTTCCTTTCCCGACCTCGGAAATCTTCCGCGAGCTCTCGCACGGCCCTCAGCTTCTCGAAGGTGTGCTTGAAGTGGACGTCGTCGGTTTCCACTCGTTCGACCACGCACGTCATTTCTTGAACGCATGCAAGCGGTTCCTCGGCCTCACATACCAGTCTCGTCGCGGTGGAAACTTGGGTGTCGACTACCGAGGTCGCAACGTTGTTATCACAATCAGCCACGTTGGTATCGAGACGCACACGATTCGGGCAGCACTGGCGAAACCAGAGGTGATTGAAGCGGCGCGCAAACTCCGTGAGAAACATGCAGGCAAGATTCTCATCGCTGGATCTGACGTGTGCCAACGGCTCAGCGGCATTCCACTCAAGCTACTCGCCTTCGAGCAGTTCTTCAACATGTGCCCGTCGTGGAAGGACAAGGTTGTGCTGATTCAGAAGGGTCATTTGACGAACGCGCGCTATGGTGACCAAGATTACAGCAGTCGTGAGATTCGAGAACTGGTCCAACGTATCACGACCCAGCACGGCAACGTGATCGACTACGAGGAGTCGCCCGGCATGAGCTTGGATGATCGGTTGGCGTTGTGGCTGGCGTGCGACATTCTCATGGTGACACCGATTCGAGAAGGTTTGAACCTGAAGCCACTCGAGTTTGTGTTCGCGAAGACACCGAACGTGTCGAATCGCGCTGGCGTGGTCATTCTCAGTGAGTTCTCAGCGTGTTGCTGCGTGTTGAACGGTGCGTTGCGAGTAAACCCATGGAACATTGCTGAAGTGGTCAGCTCGCTGGATCAGGCCCTCACTATGGTTGACGAAGAACGCATGGGACGTCGTGCGCGTGACCTTCCGTACATTACGAATCAGCCAGCGGCGAACTGGACGAAACAAGTGCTGTCCGTTCTTCAGGAGGCGACGGAGCGCGACGAAGACGACGAGGAGTACACGGACATGGAATACATGGACAGCGAGATTGGCCGTTCTCACACTGTCCGCACGGGTGGACGGTCTGACTTCAAGCAGCTCAAGATCCCGAAGGTTGTCGAGGCCTACCAGAACTCAAGGCGTCGCGTCTTCTTGCTCGACTATGGCGGTACAATCATCGCGCGCGAAAACATGTCGATGTACGTGAAGAAGGATTTCACAGCGGTCACTGGCAAGATTCCGACTCCGCGGATGCTGGAGGCACTGTCGCTATTATGCAGAGACCCACGCAACACAGTGTTTGTCGTCAGCGGCGTGAGCCAGTACAACCTGACGAATGCTGTCGGGCATATTGGCGGTCTCGGTCTTGCTGCTGAGAACGGTGCTCTGTATTCGTGGGCTCGTTCTATCCGCGCACGATCAGTCGAGGATGCCAGCGCCATGCAGAACGACAACGACCACCCCGACAATCGCCACTGGCACCATCACAACTTCAAGTTCGACTGGAAGCCGATCCGCGAAGTGGTCGACCCGATCCTCAAGGTTTACTGCACGCGCACAAACGGCAGTGTGTTGAAGTACTTGGACCAGGCGATCGCGTGGAACTTCCGCTCGACCGATCCAGAGTGGGGCATGATGCAGGCCAACTCGCTTCAGAGCGATCTTGAGAAAGTGCTGACCGATCTGCCTGTGAACATCATCCGTAAGAAGGGCCTGCTGGAGATCGTCCCCGAAGGACTCAACAAGGGTGTCGTCGCACGTCAAATTCTCACGCAAGATGCTCGCATGCACCTCGGGCACCCAGATTTCCTGTTCTGTATCGGTGATGATACGACTGACGAGAGCATGTTCAAGACGATCTACGACTACTATGCAGAGCGCTCGGAGGAGAGTGTGCACGGCAGTCGCTTGGGTCTTGGCGCTGGCGGTATCTCCCTTCCTGGCGTGGGCGGTTTCCCAATGGACATGCCACCAGCTTCGGAGGGCTCACTGCAGCACGTGTTTACCTGCACTGTCGGCAAGAAGCCGAGCCACGCACACCTATACGTGAACAACGTCGACGATGTGGAGGATCTGCTGTACTCGCTAGGTGACTCGGCTCTCGGGGTAAGTTCGTGATACGGTAGCTGCCGATGTCAGCATGATTTTAACTCTCGTGTTTGTTTTGTTATCTGTAGGACGAGGCTTCCTAAACTGGGAGAACTAACACGTACACATACTGCTGTAGTATATCCGAGAACTCGCATTTGAAGGGTGGAAAGACCTCATCGACGGCGAGCTCAGTCATGCAAACAACAACAAAACATCCAAAAACAAGCCGAAGCTAAAAAAACGAAAACATGCCAATTGTAAAATTTCGGAATGGAGACCAACATTAGCTTAGGCTAGTCTCCCAGTAGCTACATCTATCGTCTTACGCAGGGGACACGTCTTCGCGAGTGACGATCACTCTGACTTGACTGGTTGGGGAGCATGTTCACAGACCAAGCAACGCATCGCAAGCATGGCCTACGAAGTGAAGGCGACGTCGCGTACGTGGATGGAAATGGCGCTGGCGCCGCCGCGAAGGCGGTAGCCACAACAACTCATATGAAGAGTAAAATGCTGACGAAATTCTGTCTCTATGCGCGCAGTGACGGCGACGCAGCAGCAGCCGGAAGAGCAGGAGCACCCGCTCCAGACGCCATGGTCGATCTGGTAGGCAGCTATGCCACGGCAGACGCTACAGCGAGACGCTAGTGTGCATCATACTGATCTTTTGATGGTGGCCTTGTGTAGGTACGACAAGAAGCTCCCGAAGAAGATTGATGTCGAGTACGTGACTGCCTTCTAGTGTCTGTTGCCTGTGTTTGTGGGTTGTTGGCTGATTATTGCCGTGTGCGTTTGTGTTGTGCAGCACGTACCAGTCGAACCTGCAGAAGATCGCGACCTTCGGCACCGTGGAAGACTTCTGGCGGTGCGTGTGGATTAGCCGCCTGACTGCTGTTGCTTGCAGCTTCCTAGTATTTGAGTTATTGAATCTGACTCGTGGCTTACCTGCAGCCACTACATCCACATCAAGCGTCCGTCGCAGCTGAGCCGCGACGTGAACCTCTACTTGTTCCGCGACCGACCGAACTGCTCGCCGATGTGGGAGGCGTTCCCAAACGGCGGCTGCTGGATCCTCAAGATCAAGAAGAAGGCCAACGTACTCGGAAAGATGTGGCAGGACCTGGTCTTCGCCGCCGTCGGCGAGGCCTTTGAGGAGCTCGACGTCGTGGGCATCGCCATGGCCATCCGCTCCAAGGAGGACATGATCTCGGTCTGGAACGCCGACAACTCGAACGAGGAGACGCGCTTCAAGATCGGCGAGAAGCTCAAGGAGATCCTCATGCTCGACGAGAACACGCTCATCGAGTACAAGTTCCACTCGAACTCGATCAAGGACATGTCGACCTTCCGCAACGCCAAGCCGTACGTGTTCTCGTCGGCCCCAGCCAACTAAACGTGTCCACGCACGGAGCAGTGGACGAGGACGACGTGAAGGTGAAATGGAATCGATCCATGAAGCAAAAACCGAAGGCGTTAGAGTGAGCGAGACGCATAGAAACAGAAAGAGAGAACGAAATGAGAAGCGCCGGACAAAGGCACAGGGTCCTACTGGACCTGCCGAGGCTATTACTGCGCCTCGGCTGGGTAAGGGATGGACCTGATTAGCCTTTTGACCGAACAACTCATTTCTTAAATTTGTATATTTCCCGACAACAACATCTTCATGAAAAATGAAACTTTTTATGTGTGCTGCGATGCGAGCCTCTCACGGCAGCAGCAAGTTCTGGTGGATCGTGAGCAGCTTGAGGATCACGCCGTTGGTCCAGCCAAAGCCAAACTGGGGAAAATACTCGCCACCGACGCCCAGCCCGCCGACTTCCGTGGCGTTATACTTCTCAAACATGAGCCCCGTGTCGCGCCAGGCCGTGAGACTCGTGTGGACCCACGTCTTGGCCAGTTCGCGTGCCAGCCCGTGGGACTCTGGCAGATTGGCTGCTAGAAGCCCCTCGATCACGATGTCTTGCTCAGGCGGCCACGCATTCGGAGCGTCCCACTGCTGCCCCGTGAGCGTCGTCGTGGTGAGCACGCCGCCCACTTGCAGTAACCCGGACTCGCGCAGCGACTTTACGACTCGCCTGAGCTGGTCTTCGTCGTCAGGATCGAAAGCTTTCGCCCACAGCGGTGAGTAGTCCGAGACCGACACGACTGTTGAGTGCGAACTGGTCTCCATGCTGTAGTCCTTCCACGACCCCAGCGTCTCGTTCCACAGCACGGCGTCTATAGCCTCACGTCGAGCTTCGGCTTGCTGTTCGTAGTACTTGGCTCGTCGTGTATTGCCGAGATACTCGTGGAAGGCTCGCATGTTGCGCTCCATGCGATACATCACGGCGTTGAGATCCACGGGCACGATACACGACGTCCGCATCGTCCGCATATCGAAGGGGTCGCGAAGCCAGCGACTGGAGAAATCCCAGCCACTCTCCGCCGCGGCGATCACGTCGCTGTAGTACTTGGCCTTGTCTGCCTCGACTTCGGACGCGCGACCCGAGTCATCGTGGATCACGGTCTCACCAAAGATATCGGCGGCGATGTCCATGTCTTCGCGGTAGCTCTCAGGCCGTGCGTGGTTCG
Source organism: Pythium dissotocum (assembly GCA_023336355.1). Taxonomy (NCBI): domain Eukaryota; phylum Oomycota; class Peronosporomycetes; order Pythiales; family Pythiaceae; genus Pythium; species Pythium dissotocum. Next base: position 9,272 of record JAADWY010000539.1, read on the forward strand.
CGTTCGAGACGAACCGATTCAACACGTACGACTTCTTGCTTTTTCCGTTGCGACCGTCTCCTGGTAACTCGATGGTTACGGAATGGGCTCCCGGCCCACGCTGCATCCAGAACGAGTACTCCTGGTCGAGAATGGGTACGACCGCCGCCAAGTACGCCTCGTCGTACTCGATACGCGACGCATTGTTGCGGCCGGTGGATGCCACGAGCTTCACCATGTCGCTGAGCATGGGCGGCTGTGACCGCGTAATGTAGTAGATACGTCCGCCGTTCGGAACAAAACCAAACTCGGCGACGTACGCGAGTAGATTGTTGACCACACCACGTGCAGTGGTGGCCATGTTGCTCACGAGAAGACCCTGGACGATCCAGTACGAGTCCCAGTAGTAGCTCTCTCGGAACCGACCACCGGGGACGATCAACACGTTCTGTTGGCGGCTCAATTCAGGATCTTGGAATGGCTTGGCGTGGAGAAGCGAACTGGTCTTGTAGGTTTGTGGCATCCGACCGAGGTGACGCCACAAGTGATGGAGATGCAGCGCCCAGTCTCGGTATTCAGCCTCTTGGATACCTGCGATGAGCGGTGGCGTGGCATGCTCTTCGTAGTCGAACGGTGTGATCGCGACGAAGTCCGACCCTGGAGGATCGAAATGGTCGTCGAGGAAAGCACGCAACTGGGATTCGTGGGACAGATCGATGGCATCGCCGTGCTTATGATGGAAGTCCGTCATCGCCAAGTGGCGCTCGTGGAAGTCCATGATCACGTGGTACACGCTGGTGTTGGGCTTGAGCGGCATATCGACAAAGTGCTTGCTGTCTGGGAACACACCAGCCATTTGCACGGCATGGAGGATCGGTCCGCGGCAGAAGATGTCCATGATCTGCTCGGCCTGAGCGTCGAGCTGGAGCTGGAGCGGCTCGACGGAAAACTCGGGCAGCACGGGCAGCGATCTTGTCCGACTAAGAATGTTGGAGAGCCGAGTGCGAGGCCGTGGACCTAGTGGCCGAGTCGTGATGTTGCGCACGCCTGGCTGTGGCTTTGGGTGAGGGAACTGCCAGCTCACGCCAGTCCATAGCGTTGCGATGAACAGCGCCATGGCGATGACTGGTCCCACGTAGCGTATGCACGGCAGACGCCGCGTCACCACGGGCATTGCATGCGATCCTGAGCACGCGCTAGACCCTCGAACGAGGACGCCATCACGCACGGCGACTTGACCCGAGCTCATGCCTGACTTGGGGCACAGACAGATCAATTCTTCGCTTGCAGCTTCGACTGAATTGCTGGATAGAAGGCCGAGCTCTTCGTCCGTTAGTGGTGAACGACGCCAGTGCGGCAACACGCAGCAGTCGTGCTGGTTACCGACGGACGGTGCCATACGCGGTGGTTGTTCGCGCGTGCTCGTCACGCGCCGTCTCTTGATGCGAGGCTCGTAGAAGTGCCAGTCGTCGAACGCGTCCGTTTGCGGAGTGAGCGTCGCCGTGGCGGCCGCACTGGCCATCGTGGTCCACGAACGCTTCGTGGTGGTCGCTACTATCGACGGTGAAAGGCACTGGTGGGTGAGGACTCGGCGACTTGGTCTCGGTCGACGGTGAGACCAAAAAGTGGCCAGCCACATACGCTGGACTTGTTGTAAACGCCCTCGCGTTGAAGGTCGACGAGTGACTGGCGTGAGGGCGACAATCTGAAAGGCAACTTCCTCTTACAATGAATACTGGGTTTGGATCGCCTTCAACGACATGTGTCCTCAGTGACTATTGAACTTTGATAATCGATAAAACATGAAATATGCATTGATTAGATTCCATAGCAAAAACGGGCAGCTACGCTACGCTCGTGTTCCTCTTTGTCGCCCCCTCTTCTCTCTTCCCAGACCCAGAGCTTCTCGCAAACACCACGCGTCTGGGAAAAGCGCGCCGACACTCTTGGCCGGCGCAAAATAATACGGTAGGTATTACAATAAACTAGGGTGGGGGCTATCTCACAGTCTCAACACTTCCATCGGTTGCCGCAGTTGTGGCACTGCACAAACACCGTCATGGGCTCATCGGCACTGCGGGTCTGCTTCTGGGTGTTGCTGGTCTTGGTCGATTTACAGCGGCCGCACGTGAACAGGCCCTTGGCGTCCGTGATGCCGCACTGCTTGTTGATCTTGTCCTCGTTTGCGTCCGCCCAGTCCAGTCGTGCGCGCTGGAACGCGTCGTCGCGCAGCTTGAGGATCTCATTGCGCTTCTCTTCGGTCGCGAGCTCTTCGGCCGACATGGCGATGAGCTGCTCTGCGCTGATGACTTCCTGTAGCAGATCCTCACGCAGCGGTGCGTTCTTTTTCAGGTTGAACGACAGCGAGCGGAACTTGGCGCTGTACTCCTTTTTGTTTTCACCCGTGATGCCCATGTTGTACGTCTTGGCCATCGTGATCTCCACGGACAGCGCCATCTCGGACGGGTCGCCACCTTCCGACATCTCGAAGATCTCCTTGAGCTTTGTTCGAACAGCCGCGCGCGTCTTGTCGAGACCCACAGGGATGAGTGGACCGGCCGCGGAGAGCTTCGGCGCGCGCGTCGGAGGCGGCTTGAGGCCGTTCGATCCGTTCGTGGCGGGCGGCGTCTTCTTCTCTGGCATGCTGTCGCCGTCCGACGAGCCAGCGGCCGACACAACCGATGCCGTCGAGGTCTTGCGCTCGAGAGCAGGCGCGGCCTTGGGCGACATGGCCATCGACTTCCACGACTTGACCAGGTTCTTGGCCAGGTTCGCGATATTCTCGTTCTCGTGCTTACGCAGCTTGCCCACCGTGTGGCCTAGCTTGGTCTCCTTCAGCAGCGTGACGGTCATGGTCGTTTTTTTCAGCGTTCTCAGCACGTCGAGAGCCGCCGAAGAGTCGGTGTTGTCGCCGCTCGAGAACTTGGCGAGCCGTTTGTGCAGCATCTGGATGTCATCCATGGTTGAAAATCACACGAGTAGATGCGCGGGGATCGTGGCTATTCGGTGAATGGCCCGGGTGGTCGAATGGAGCGTCGCGGGCCAGTCAAATACAGCGCCGAACAATCGCTTCTCCACGCGTCGGCAAATCGAAGCTTCGTGGTTGTTAGGGAAACGGAATGAGTGCCTTCTCGATGGAATGTTGAGGAAAAGAAGGGGGTTGGTGGTTGGGCAAGCTGCTCCGTCGCGTGGACCACATCACCACAATTACGCAATCGTACTTTAGAGAGGTCTAACCGTATTTGATAGGAGAAAAACAGTACCATCGTACTTTGCAGGAGCGGATTCGGGCGGTGCGATTTCGTACTTTGGCGAGTGCCCACAAGCGGTCGCGCGTGGCCCAACATCCGGGGAGCTGTGTTACAAATTGGCCCAGCCAGAGCTTTCGGTTGTTCCGCGGGTCCAGGTAAGGGATTTGTAACATCGTGAGTGGAATTCCAGGCGTTTGCAAGGGGGAGTCGAGTCGTTGGCGTTCCATTGAGAGGTGGCACAAGCGAAGTGAGCGAGCGATGAAGACTGTCTCGCGATTGGCGCGCAACCTCAAGCAGGGTGAGTGCTCTCTTCATCACCATCGTGTCGGCGACATGCTACGCTTTCGATCGCAGTGATATTCGCTGCTGGACGATCGCGACAGCAGTCGCAAAGATCGCCGGAAACCGAGACCACAATTGCTGACAGAGTGCCGTTTGTTTGATGTTTTTCAGTGCGCGAATTTCGCACGTCGGTGGCGGTTGCCAATGTGGTATGTGTTCCGTCTTCATGCGCCATGTTATCCGTGCATGAAGCGTGGAATTCTGACTTGAAATGCGCTTTGTGTGACGTTCTATAGGCGACCGAAGGCCCTGCCATGACGCGCGTCTACGGCGGCCTCAAGGACGAGGACCGTATCTTCACCAACCTGTACGGTGAGGACACTTGGCGCGTGGAGGGCGCGCAGCGTCGTGGCGACTGGTTCCGCACCAAGGACCTCCTGTGCATGGGCCCGGAGTGGATCATCCAAGAGATCAAGGACTCTGGTCTGCGTGGCCGTGGCGGTGCCGGTTTCCCATCCGGTCTCAAGTGGTCGTTCATGCCGAAGGCCACGGACGGCCGTCCGTCGTTCCTCGTCGTGAACGCCGATGAGTCGGAGCCGGGTACCTGTAAGGACCGTGAGATCATGCGCAAGGACCCGCACAAGCTCGTGGAGGGATGTCTGATCTCGGGCTTCGCCATGCGTGCGCGTGCCGCGTACATTTACATCCGCGGCGAGTTCTTCAACGAGGCGCTCATCCTGCAGGAGGCGATCCACGAGGCCTACCAGAAGGGCTTCCTCGGCCGCAACGCCTGCGGCTCGGGCTACGACTTCGACGTATACCTCCACCGTGGCGCCGGCGCGTACATTTGCGGTGAGGAGACCGGTCTGCTGGAGAGCCTTGAGGGCCGACAGGGAAAGCCGCGTCTCAAGCCGCCATTCCCGGCCAACACGGGTCTGTACGGCTGCCCAACGACTGTGACCAACGTCGAGACGGTCTCGGTCTCGCCAACGATTCTGCGTCGTGGCGCGTCGTGGTTCTCGAGCCTCGGCCGCAAGAACAACCACGGCACCAAGCTCTTCTGTATTTCGGGCCACGTCAACAACCCGTGCACGGTCGAGGAGGAGATGAGTATCCCACTCAAGGACCTCATTGAGCGCCACTGTGGTGGCGTGCGTGGTGGCTGGGAGAACCTCCAGGCGTGTATCCCAGGTGGATCGTCCGTGCCGGTGCTCGACGAGGAGCTGTGCCAGGACATCATGATGGACTTCGACGACCTCAAGCAGCGCGGTGGTTCGGGTCTCGGTACTGCCGCCGTGACGATCTTCGACAAGAGCGTCGACATGGTCGGTGCCATCCGTCGTCTCTCGCACTTCTACACGCACGAGAGCTGTGGCCAGTGCACGCCGTGCCGTGAGGGTACGGGCTGGATGGAGTCGATCCTGACCCGCATGGAGAAGGGTGAGGCCGAGCTCGAGGAGATCCCGATGCTCGAGGAGATCTCGCGCCAGATCGAAGGCCACACGATCTGTGCTCTTGGTGACGCTGCCGCGTGGCCAGTGCAGGGTCTGATCCGCAAGTTCAAGCACAAGCTCGTCGAACGTATCGAGGACCCATCGTCGTTCAAGCCAGAGGACCACTTCCAGAAGTCGTGGCCTGGTGCCCCATTCAAGAACCAGGACTGGGTCAAGGAGTTCGCCGACGGTAGCGCCTACAAGGCCAGCGCATAATCGTATCGCGTCTGTTCACAGAGAACGATGCAGCCGGCACGACACCTTTGGTGGGGAACACGGGACAAAAGTTGCACTTAGGACTGTGTGTGTTTCTTCCATGAATAAAAAAACAAATTTACTCGACTCGGGATCTTGTCGCTGGATCAGAGCGTTGAGTTTGTGCCTCGTTGTTAGTAGATCCACCGCGGTTTGTGGCGTTCGTCGTACTGTATCGACGGCGAGAAGAACTCGATGAACTGCTGGTCGAGCAGCCGCATGCGCGGGCCGGCGAAGCGGCAGTACTCGTCGATGATGGAGGTGAGCGACCAGTACTGCATCTTGCGCAGGCAGCCGATGACGCAGCCCGTGCGATGCTACAGTATCACATGACCAGTTATGGATGCCGATAGACAATGCAAGTGATGAGGTCGCCACATACCGTTCCCTTGGTGCAGTGCACAAGAATGGGGTGATTCCGCACATCTACAATACAAAACAATCGCATGAGATCGCCATTAGACGCTCAAGGTCTGCTGGAATCGTACCTAAGAGGTGGCGCAGCGCATCGGCCATGGCTTCGGCATCGATGCCAATGAACGGTTCCTGCAAGATCAGTGAACGTGAGATAATAAGCGCGAGTAACTCGTGCTGCAGCTCACCTTGTTGCCATCGATGGGGCACTGGAAGACCTGGATGTCGTTTTGGCGGAAGAACGCGAGGTTCTCGTCGCGGTGTTCCTGGTGGCAGAGGTAGCTACACACAGCGAACAGCAGCGTCAGTGCTATGGAAGTGAGTTGGCTTGCTGCGCATTGCGGCTACTCACAGCACCGACTTGAGACCGAGCTGCTGCAGGAACGCGTGGTTCTTCTTGTTAGGGAAGCCGGAGCGGTAGACGCCGGAGTCCACCATAGAGAAGTTGAGCGGCGGGATCAGCGTCTTCTCGTACGTGGACATGGCGAAGCAGGACGAGCGGTGGATTCTAGTGAGACCCCAATTGCGGAAGATGAAGAGCTCATGTCGGGTATGCCGATGCATGATTGGACGAAAATAATCCGTACACTATATCAGTTGCTTGGGCATCTACATCTCACACTGTACTAATACAACGTAGTGCGAATGAAAATCAGTTCCTGCAGAATCCTCGATTCCTGAATCGTGACAACGGAGAACGCCACCGCTACGAGAGCAATGGCGCCTGACCTGGCACCGGAGACGCTGCGTAGCGTGCAGCGCTTGGCGGCGACCTCCAGCATGTCTGCTATCGCGAAGAGCGCAGAGCTGGAGCTGCAGAACGGCCTCACGATCGACATCCGGCGGTTCGAGATGTCGTACTACCCCGTGAGCTTCACGACCGGCAATAGCATCTCCATTTCTGTGCTGGAGTGGCTTTTCCCGTCGACTAAGACACATACTGACGAGTTCTACGTGGTCTCTCCGATTGGCAAGCTCACGCAGATCTTCTTACTGACACAAGGTTTGATCAGCCATCTGAGCTCAATGGGGTACCCGGAAGCACTCGAGATGGTGTTGCAAGGAAGCGTGTGGACGGACACTACAGGAAGCACGCGCTTGACCAGGCCGTGCAATGTGCACAAGATATCAACGTCATTCAAGTTCTAATCGCACACGGCGCCGACCCACAGCAGGTGGCGAAAGGTTCTAGCAAAACGCCTTTTGCTGTCACTTCCCCAGCCATCCGGACGAATACTGCGCCGGTCTACATTGACAACGGTGTGTTCCTGATCGGAAACTCCTCGCTGTTGCCCAGCCATCTGAGTCTTTTGTGCTCTATCGATAACGTCCGTGGACTACTTTGTGCCGGTGTCGACCCCTTCAGCACACTCCACGTGGCGACATTCATGAGCCGAGTAGACGTGCTGGTGGCTTTAGGGGAGATCGCCATGTTCGACATCGATGGCTCTGAACTACTAGACGGCGGCAACCCAGCTCTGGTCGCCGCCGTTCTCGCTGGACACCCGAAGTGTTTTCCAAATTCGATCTGATTCAATCACCGAGCATCCGCTTGTTCAAGAGTTTGACAAGTTCCATTCCATCAATTTCAAGTTCGGCCATGAGGAAGAAAGCGAGCGAGGTGATGGCGCTGGTGGACGCAGAGACGCAGAGACGCAGAGACGCACGGCTCTTCAGGGCTTCCGGGCGGTGAAGGACACTGGGGACGCCTCGGTGTGAGGTCGAACCGCGTCCTGATGATCGGCCTGTGGTTCTCAGGCCTGGCTCGGGCCGTGTTGCGTCTTCGAGCGCGTGTGCAGCTGGAGTAAATCAAGCACAGCATCTAGTTCGGAGCCATAAACTCATAACTACAAAGTAGTTTATGAGCGACGAATAGACGGATGTGCACTGCTATCTTTCAGCCAGTTCATCGTTCATTTGAGTCCCCTGCAGTGACGTGGGTTATTGCTTGAGTCCTACAGTGAGTCACCACCTCCTTCCATCGCCAACATGCTGTAAAACACGACAACCTTCCTCCACTGACGTACCACAATGAGTTCTCAGTTGACATTCGAAGAGAGAAAAACGAGCAATTCAACACTTGGTGTTTCGTTGAATGCATTCTTTGTCAAACAGGGACTCCCGCACAAATATTAAAGCTGCAAAACGTGGTCGCATTTCCATCCGTATCCACTCGGATCCAGTGATTGAACGAGCCAATCAGAAGCCATAAAATGACTTCAATGCTGCGCGTGCAACCACACGCCCCCGGGGAGCGGCCAGCTCAAGTTCGTCCCGCTGTCGCCGCGCCGCAACTGCAGCTTGTTGCCGCCTCACGACGTCGACCATTTTTCGGCTCCTGAATCCTCGGAAGTTGGCTTGGATCCGCAGCGCAGCGCGTTCGCGAATTTCTCGCTGGCGAAGCCGCTGCTGCCTGACGTCTAATAGACTCCCATCATGTGTTGCACCGCCTCGTCCTCCACGATAAGCAAAGAAATCACTTGGTGCGGCAGGCCGTGGGTTATTCGGTGGACTCTCTGCTGGTCTACGTCCGTGATCCACTGTGCGCCGAGCCGTCTCTTGGTTGCTGTGGTTCGATCTCCCTCCGGCTGAAGTCGGTTTGCCGTGGAGCTTCTTGGCTGGTTGCTTGCTGTCCACGAATCCCGTGAGTGCGATCTCGCCGGTGTCGTCCACACCTTGAGCTCTCAGCTTGTCTTGAATTTTCTTCGTGTCTGTCGCTCGAATACCGAGATCGTTTTGCACTTCATGGACTCGCTGAGACCCATCTGCATGGATGACGAGCACGCGGCGGTTGCTGGAGTTGGCACTCTGTCCTGTGCCGCCTGAGATGTGCCAGGCGTTTCGCATCATGAGCTCAAAGTAGTCGTCGCGGTCGATCAGCGCGCTCACGTTCCTGTAGTACGCTTCAAACTCCTGCTTGGTCACGATGCCGTCTTTTTCCTGGGTATCCCACTGCTGCGCGAACTGCCGCAGTGCGTCTTGTGGTGTCATGCGGCCTGCCAGCACCTCTGGGTGCTTGGAGGTATCGTACGCTTGACTGAGCTCGTCCAACGTCACGTAGCCATCGCGGTCGCGGTCCAGCAGTGCAAAAGCCTGGTGGACGACTGCAAGCCGTTGTTTGTTTGATGTGAGGGAGTCGTCTGCCCCTCGCATCGTAGCGAGGAACTCGTCCATGTCCACGCAGCCGCTGCGATCGGCGTCCAGACACGTGAAGAGCTGGTCCAGTTCGTGGAAATTGATCTCCACACCCAGTTTTCGAAGCCCGAGCTTGAGCTCGTCCTTTGAAAGTCGCTTATCACCGTTGGAGTCGATTAGTCGAAGCGTGCGCTGCAGTGCATGAAGTCCAAGGAACGAAGGCATTGCTGCTTCACTGTCTTGAGCCTTCAGCCGCTGTAAAAGTCTCTGACGGATCCTCTCGATGACGCCGTTTGTGCTGGTAGGAGTCGTGGACTTTGACGTGTGGCGTGAATGTGGTGGATTGAGAAGTGCTTTAAACAAAGCCGCCAGAGAAATCATATCGCTGGCACTCCCGGTGCTGCTGCAGTGCTGAGTGATGAGCGCAATGAAGGGCTCGGCGTCCTTGGCACTCAACTGGCGGTCGAGTGAAGTCAGTGCCTTGGTGAATGCGCGAGTGTTCATGGTCTCGTTTCCGTCGCCCCACACGCGGTTCACGCCGAGGCGGCGGCACACATCGTCCAGTGTGATCGGCGCATGCACGCCACGACGTGGTGGCAAGATCACGGAGCTCAGATACTTCCACTTATTCGCATCAATATCGTCATTTCCATCCCTTTCAGCTGCAGGAGTTGACACTGGTCGCTGATCCTCTCGTCGTCGTGGAGGCTGGACAACTCTGGCTTTCTCAGCCTCGTCTTCTTCTTCTGCTTCGCTGGATTCTGGCTCACTGTCGGAAGGCGAAACGTGCCACGTCTGGCGCATGAGCAGCTCAAAGTCGCTGTCATCGGCGATGCACGCGCTCACATTCTACACAATCCAATTCAACAGATTAGTCGATACGCCAGACTACGTGGTAGGGTGCTCACGATGACTCACGTGGTAATATTCAGTGAAAGCCCCCTTGGGGATGCCGTTGTTGTGCTCGACGCTCGTCTCCCACTCGCGCAGAAACTCCGTCATCGCCTGAGGTTTCGTCTTCTTGCCGGCACGTACGCGAGGTAGTAGACTCACGTCATAGTTGTCTCGGAGGTCGTCGAGAGAGACCACGCCACGTCGACGATGGTCCATACAGTCGAACGCCTTCTCGATCAACTGTCTCCGACGCTCATCGAGCTGGTCTCCTCGCAGTCGATCCAGTAGTTCATCAAGACTCACGACGCCGTCGCCGTTGCGGTCAAAATAGGCGACGACTTGCTGTAATTCGCCGGTAGTTAGCTCAACGCCAAGGTCGCGGAGGCCAAACTTGAGCTCCTGAGCAGACAGCGCTCCATCCCCTGACGTATCGAGCAGTGAAAGCACCCGCTGTAGCGCGTTCAGACCCTTTTCACCGCATCTCTCGAGCAGCTTTGATCTCACACGCCCGATCACGCCGTCAGCACCGCCAGGTCTGCTGGTCTTGGAACTCGCACTGGATCTTGACGGCTTTGTAGCTGTCTTCTTGGGCTTCTGAAGTCTCTCAGCAGAGTGGCTGGTCTGCTGATCGCTCTCGGACCAAGCGAGTCGTTTGCCACTGCTAGCCGCTGAGCTTTTGAGTACACTTTTATGACTTGGGTTCTGACAACTGCGTTGGCTGGACGCATGCGTACTCTGTGTGTCACGCTGTCGGGTCGTATGCGCTTCCAGCGCCTTGGGCGTCAGCAGCGACTCTGGCTCTCGGCCCTCGTCCTCGGCCTTGCGCGGGTCTCCTAGACCGCGTTCTCGCATCTCGTCTGGCGTCCTGGACTCTGGTTTCTTGGTCTCCTCACAGCCACTCAGTTGTGGCTTAACGTTGGCGGTCTGAATCATGAGCTTTTGGAACTCGGGCAGAAACTTGAACACAGCTTTACTCTCAGTCGTGCAGACCCATTCACCCAGCGGCTGCAGGCTCAGACTCAGCGCGCAGCCTTGCTTCGCCATCTTCCCGATGAACGCCACGACGTGGGCGACCACGTTCGACACCACTTCGCGTCCGCAGTTCTGCAGGTATTCATTGCCAATCTCCGTGGCGTTGATCTTGCTCATGGGCGCAGCATTGGCAGCCAACGCCGGCTGCCCACGAAGTCCCTGGCTAGCGAGACTGCCTTCTTTCAGACGATTCGACTGTAGAAACACGGGGCTGTGGAGGAACACAGCTTCGCTCGCATCGTTGTAGCCGAAGACCCCAAAGCGATCAATGGAGACGACACGACGCCGCACGACGACCTGGTCGTTCAGGTACAAGCCGAGCGCCTTCCACACCGTCAACGCATCGCGAGTGCTCAGCCCATTGAGCGACACAGTCGCCTTCTCAACGATATCCGCTGTGGCAAGCGGAGGACGAGTCGATGGCTCGTCATTCTTCGAGTTTGTCTTCCTTGTCGACGCCTTGGACGGCGTGGACTTCTGCTGTGTCGAGGAGGAGGACGGGACCTTTGAACGAGTCTTTGCGGCGGAGGAGGCAGTAGCGACGGAGCGGTGAGCGGACGACGACGTTGGCATGGCGATCAACTGTTGTGTCTTCGGTTGTGTGATCCTGGTAGGTGGTGACCGTCGGCGCCTGTTCCTCAAAGGTCAGGGATGTCAAAACGCCCCTCGGGCGTATGATGAAAATGTGTCGGCTTTATTATCCTAAATACAAAAGTGAAAGACACTACCGTGTGAGTAGTGGTTGCACCATGCTCCAGCTGTCTGTCATGTGAGGCCGTGTGCTTAGATGAGCGCGACGACCTGTGAGAGCAGCGGCTGCATCGTACGCAGCGATGGCACGCCATGCAGTCTTCGAAGCACTTCCGCCAGTCCGAGTTCCACGGAGAGACTGCGAGCCGCCTGGAAGTCCTGCAGCAAGCGGCCGATACCGATGACCACTCCTTCCAGCGTGAGCTGCACGTGCTGCGTGGTGCTGGACGCCGTCTCGCGCGAGAGGCGGTCCAGCACTTCGGCACAGCCACACAGCAGCGTCGTGATGGCCATCTCGTCTTCGATCTTCATGGCCTGGCAGCAGTTGCTGATGAGCTTGGCACTGAGCACACGCACTTCGTTGCCGTGGCGGTGAGTCGAGTTCGTCTCGGTGATCGCGTAGAACACAAACGGCAAGAACCGCACGGCTCGCGCCACCACGAGCTCGCTGGCGACGGGGTTCGCGAAGCCGTTGACCAGCACAGACAGCACCACGACAGTCTGAGGCTCCGATAGCCGAGCCTGTTGGGTTTCCGCCACGATCAGCAGGCGATCAAAGCACGCGGTTTTGATCTCCAGGATCTGCGGCGTCGGGATCGGAAGCAGCAGCAGCACGCGGACGATCGCGAGTGCGGGCGTGAAGAAAGGCGACTCTGGCTCCTGGCTCAGCAGCTTCTGGACGATCGTCCACCACTGCAGGGCCTTCTGCTTGAGCTCGGCGCTGGCGTTGGGCATTGGCTTCGTCAGATCGATCTTGTGGGACGCCAAGTCACGCGCGAGTGCCTCCAGCGACTGGATCTCCTCCTGCGAGAGCTGCTTGCTCGACGGCTGTGCGTTCAGTTTGGTCACGTGCTTGACGATGGCGTTTAGATACAGCGTGGGTTTGCTGGAGATCGTGAACTTTCGCGAAAGCGGCGCGGCGATGGGCCTCAGAGGCTCCGCGAACGCCGCCGAAGGACCAGCGAGCGACGGGTCGTTGAACGGGTTGCCGAAGGGCTGCGCGCCTGTAGAGTTCATCTCGCGCTGCATGTTTTCGATCATCGGACGCAGCATCGCTCTGTAAATCATTGAAGAAACATCAATCAGTCGCTGAATGATAAATCAATCAAACCCAACATCAATTAGAAAACGTACCCCATGGGTGTCGAGAGCGCCTCATTTGGTAGATCGAGAATGGCACGCGGAATACCCTCCCCCACGAGGAACTGTGAGACCTCGTCCGAGAAGTTGTTGCAGTTGTTGCGCAGCAGGTCGTACGTCGCGGCGGTGAAGCGTTGGTTAATGGAGCGCAGGAACGCCTCGAACTCCTGTTGTGTGCGGCGCGTCTCGCCCAGGCGGATCGTGTCCACGGGCGGCATGCCGTAGCGCTGTACGACGAGCTCTGGAGCCAGCGCCTGGATGCCGCCGCCGTAGAAGTACTCAATGCCGAACGCCAGCACGCCCGTGTGCCAAATGCCGTCGATCTGCTTGCCGAGAATCGCCGGCGACAGCGACTTGGCCATGCCGCGGCTCAGGTCGTACACGCGTAACGTCACCGTCGTCATTGGTCTTCGGGCGTTCTGATGTTGCTGGTGTCTTTGATTGATCTCACGGAAGAAATGAGAATACAGACAACTTACCATTTAAGAAACCACGATATAA
>JAADWY010000540.1:0-22354 GCA_023336355.1 Pythium dissotocum
CACTACACTACACTACACTACACTACACTACACTACACTACACTACACTACACTACACTACACCGCACCGCATCGTGAACATTATGCCTCGCACTCAGGCTGTTCTCACTGAGGATCTCAGCACGCATTTGGCGTCGACGCGTGCTCTTACGCATCCAATGGCACGCTTCCGAGAGTATCGGAACTGGAGACTAGCGTACGTGCGGGTGGGTCGGAAATTCCGACCCATCCGACTCGGAATGCAATCAGGATGAGTCCTGTTCGAGCCAGCGAGCCAGAAAGTCTGACGTAGCACTCGACTATCCATCATGCTACAGGTACTACTTGATCGATCCGCCCGATCCACTGATCCAGAGCAAGGGCCGGCGTACGCTACAGTACGCTGACTCAGCATAGCGTTTGCCGACCCCCTTGCGTCAGTGGCTGGCGGAGTCGCGAGACGTAAACGCCGTGGCTTGCGGCATCGCCGTCGTTTACCGGTATGAGTATGCCAGCATGGTGACCATGGTGATGAATGAAACTGTAGCGTGGTCTGTAAGGATATACTTCAAGTATGTATTTGTGGGTGGGAGAGACGCTGGTGTTACCGGAGCTCTACCACGGGCAGCAGCACGGCCTCGCTGTCTTCGAAGAGTAACAGCTCCTCGCTGGTGACGAAGACCACGCCGGACTGGACTCCTCCAGCGTCCTCCGTCTTCTCTTGATCGTCCGTATTCGCTGGCGATCCGTCGCCTTGTATCCGTACGACGATCTGTGCGACGCGGACGCTCGCGCCGCTCAGCGCCTGGGCTGCTGTGGTGTTTGCATTGCTGTTGTTGTTGCTGTTGCTGCTGCTCTTGCCATCGCTGTTGGTGTCGAAGCCCATCGCTACTTGTGCTTGAGTGGGGATCGTGGGATATTGGTGAATGAACGCGTGTGTCCGCAGGAAGCAGGCGAGCGTCCTCGTCCCATTGCCTCCTACAGTACAGCATGCAGTCGCATCAAAAGATCAAAGCCTCTTGACGCCTCCCGCCGCCCTTCTCGCGCACGCCCCCAATCGAATCGGCGGCTCCTCCATAGCCAGTGCGCCCACCAGTGCCACTAATGCAGGATCGCGCTGATCCTTCTTGAGATTGGCTCGCGATCTCAGCATCACACGTCACAGTGAGGACCTTCCAATATCAATACCGCTCTAAACCGATGGTATATGAAGATTATTTTCAACGTTGTAAAGTCATGTTCAAAACTGTGAAGTTTAATAATGGGTGGAAGCCCACTGTGTGAAGGGACACTACGCAAGTCATGCCATCATTCAAAGTGCGTACCCCCTGGCGACGATCTGCGGACGACAACGTCAAGGGACCGCGACCGAGGACACCCGCTAGTCAGAGGACTTGAAGGAAGGCCATGCGCGAATTCCCACGCCGTCACGGTGCCTCACAGTGTAACAAATGTGGTGTACTGGACAGTGCGCACAGTATGCAAGAGCGCTCGATAGGATCTGGGATCTGGGCCTAACACTAATCAGCTCTCTAGCTGCAGTATTATCCTGAGATTAGAGGTCCTTCTTGGCTTCTGGTGTTCGCGTTACTGGCGGGGTTTGCGCATCGCCTTCGCTGTCACTGTCGCTAAGACATTGCAGGAAGCCGTCTTCGAGTCGCACGCGGTTCAAGTTTTTCCCGATGATCACCAGTTGCGAGGACCGCGTCTCGGTGGGACCCCAGGCCTCCGACGGCGCGATCGTGTACGTGTCCAGCACGCCCTGTAAGATACAGCGCCGCGACGAGTTCGACAACGCCAGGATGCCCTTGATCCGCAGGATATGCGTGCCATACTCAGCCGTGACTTGATCCAGCCAGTCCGTGAGCTTAGCGACGTCGACTGCCGCAGTGACCTGGAGATGCATCGTCTGGATGCCCTTGGTGTGCTCGCCCTTGTCGCTGTGGCTGTGAGCGTGCTTGGCGCCGTTTTCTCGGAATTTGACCGCGTCAAATGTGTCAATGCCCACAATCTTGGCCAGATCCAGCTCCGCGTTGACGCATTCAAGCACCGTCGTGACTTCATTGAACGTTGTGACGGCCTGCATCGCGCGACGGAGACCCGTTTCGTCCACCAAATCGGTCTTGTTCAGTGCCACGACGTCAGCGTACAGAAGCTGACGCTGCAGCTCCACGGGCAGATCAAACGCATCGGTCGCTGGCGAATAGAACTGCTGGATCGCGTGCGTGTCCACCATCGTGACGATCGCGTCCAGTCGGAAACGCGACGCACGCAGCTGCAGAAAGGTCTCGATGATCGGCCCCGGGTCCGCGAGCCCCGTGGTCTCGACCAGCAAGTAGTCGAAGCCTTCTTCGTTCACGATCCGCAGCAGATAGTCCAGGATCCTCTCGAGCTCGCTCTTGGTGCCCTTGCCGCCTCGCGCCGTGCAGCACATGCAGCCGTTCTGCAGCACGTAGATGCCATCCTTGGCCAGCTCGTCGTTGGTTTTGCCCGGCTGCAGCAGCGCGTGGTCGATGCTGATCGTGCCGATCTCGTTCTCGAGGACCATGATCTTGTACGGAAGCTGCGGCGTGTGCAAGATGCGGTTCAGCAGCGTCGTCTTGCCAGCACCCAGGAAGCCCGAGAGGATCGTCACGGGCACGGGCTTGAGTGTGGCGTTCTGCTCGCCGTCCTTGTGCGCTGGTCCCAGCTTTGCGAGCTCTGCGGTCTTGTCGCGGATGCGCTGCTCGCGACGCACTTGGAAGTAGAACGCGATGGCGTTGGCGATGACGAACGAGACGATCAGGGGCACAGCCACGGCGAGACACAGACGCCACGGGCTCACGCCGGAGAACGAGCCCAAGCTAACG
This sequence comes from Pythium dissotocum, assembly GCA_023336355.1. Lineage (NCBI taxonomy): Eukaryota > Oomycota > Peronosporomycetes > Pythiales > Pythiaceae > Pythium > Pythium dissotocum. The sequence continues at coordinate 2,829 of JAADWY010000540.1, forward strand.
CTCTCGTCTTGCGCGAGGTCGGCAGCAGCAGGAGAGACCATGCTTCTTGGTTTTCACAATGGGCACTGCGAAAGAGGAGAACTGTGTTGGCGTGTGGAGATGTTCCGGTGCGGATCTTGTGCGTCTCCGATGTCACGGTTGATGCGATTCTTTTCGGCAGGGGTTGCGGGATGCCAGTAAGTACGCATCGATAAGTGCGGATCGGTAAGTGCGGTGCGAGTGGGGTATAGTGATGTGATAAGTACGCACTCGATTGATGGGAGGTATACACATAGGGGCCTTTATTTAGCACATGGATCTCACACGTCACAGATTATAAGTTGACTGACTTGTCTTGGCTGGATCAGACGACGCAGGAATAGGACGAGGAGTCGACGACGGTCATCATGAGGTACTCGAGGTCTTCAACGTGGAGAGGCACCGGGTGCGCGAAGGGCTCCAATGGAGCGAGCTGCGGCGTCGCAGCGTCGGCCATGGACGGCTCCATCTTGAAGTCTAACTGTGGGCCCTGGATGTTGATCGATGGCAGGTCCATGATGACCGGCGCGTCGGCCATCGTCACGTTCGAGGAAGAGCTGATACTTCTCCGACGTTTCATGGTCGGCTCGTCGAATGGGTGCTGGAACACGTTCATGCCCATGAGCAAGTGGATCGGCTGCGGCTGGATGATGCGCTTCTGGATGGCCTTCTCGATCTGGCGCTTAGTGCGGCGCTTGTGTTCGCAACGGCGCTGGTTGCGGTTCGCCATGGAGCGGTGGAACTCGCAGAAGCTGTGCATGTCTCCTGTCTTCTTCAGCGCGCGCTGGTTCGTGCAGGGCTTGCTCGAGTACCGGCACGTCGTGCTCTCCGACGTCGTGCTGGAGGTGTCCTGGTCGTCCGAGGAGTTGCCGTTGTCGGCCATGCTGGCCTCTTCGGTGGAGATCATCTTGATGTCTTCGTCCGCAATGATGCTCATGGATGCTGAAGGTGATTGATGTTGAGTGGATCGTGCAGGCGGGGGAGGGAACCTGTTTCGGAGTGATGGATTGAGTGTGCTGCTGCTCTGTACTGTACTGGGTGTGAATCAGCAGTCAAATTGGATAATGAGCGAGTAGTGTTCCGACCCACTGCGCTGTCCGAACCGAAACCGCAAGCCAGAGGAAGAGGAGAACGAAGTGATCAACCAACCCTGAACCCAGCACAAATCCCGAGGGTCACGAGGGAACCGAGCCTCAAAGTGTTCCGATGGCTGAGGGCAAACTTATCTTGACCGCGTCACGCCCCTTGTTGTTGCCTTGTCCCCGTCGCCCGTCACTTGGTATACAATCCAATCCGGACTTTCTGGACACTCCCACCACTCTTTCAACACCTGCTGGCTTCGGTGCTTGGCACTGGGCGTCGTGGCTATCCCAATCCCAATCTCTGCGTTCAAGTGGGTCCCCTGGATTTCTGGATTTCTCGCGAGGCTAACGCACAGAGAGTGTTGACATTGGAAGAGTGGACCGCGACTCTTCCTCGTGTGAAAATTTGGAAGTCGAGAGACTGGGCTTGGTGTCGTTCCGTCGCTAAGTCGAGACTCGAGTTGACTGGGGCGATCAGAATGAACGTCGGCACATTTGATATCTTCCCGTTTGCATGGAAGTATCCAACACTGCGTGTCGATTCCACGAAGTCGACTGCGTGAGCGTGGGCTAGCAATCCTCTTTTGTGCAACTTTGTGCCTTTCACTCTATCGCCGCGGCTTTGTCCGACGCCGCAACATCATGGAGTTGAAGAAGGAGGACGGGGGCCAATAGTCCGCGGAATTACACAGAGCCCACAACAGTCGGTCTGTACTTGACTTGGGAAATGCGGTAGGAGGACGCCAACAAAGTCCACACAACTATGATGAAAGGCGCGGCTATCGACTGCGATACGTTTCCATACAGTATGTACGAACGAGCATGTGGTAAGTGACGGCTCGCCCTCGCCTTAGTCACCATGGAGTCAACTGAGCGAGGCCCAAGTGTCAGGCACACGCGACGTTTCTTTTCCAGCTGCTATAGGCGTTCACCTCAAATCAAATCTGTGTGGTGCTCGCATAGTCTCTCTCGCTGCAGCTGTGGGTCGTGATTCTTGGGCCATTTTCAAAGCAAGAATCGCGACACACGCGGCAGGAGAAGACCCGTTCGAGACGTCGCCGTTGAAAGTGTGATCGGTCGATTGCGATACGACGTTTTAGACACTTGGTACACGAAAATGGATCCGTCTCTGCGCCAGTTGCGGCTTGGGAAGCTGACAGTTGGTGGTCATCACTCGAATCCAGAGGAATACCCATCTTCAATTGCGACGCCCAGCAGAAAGCCAGCCACTCGACGGTTTCGCAGGCGACGAGCATCATTTGATGCAGGGTCTGTCTGGCAAAATACGTTTTCACAGTGAAGCGTGCTAGCAACCAGTGGATGCTGCGTTGGGGAATACAATGAAATATCATGTATGGGGGGTTATCCGTCCAAACTTGCCGTTCGTCCAGTGGCCCGCTGGCAGCGGGCACCAATGCTGGCTTTTGATTGGTCCACGGTATCGAAACGGTTGCCAGTTCAAGACTCGAAATCACTGAGATATCTGAATCTGCCGAGATTTTACGAACGAAATGCATGGCGTCCTCAAATTCCCACAATTCCATCCACAGACAGCGGTCAGCATTTGAAAAGTGAGCTGAATTTGGGCCGTTCCCCTCCATGGTGATGGCATCTGAGGCGCTGAGCGTTCGTTCCACCCACAGGCGTAATCCTGGCCATGACTCTACTGACTGTGAGCCGCACGCGTTGGCAACGCAACAGCACTGGATTGTTTCCGACGGATTGGTTTCATTCCTATGTCTAAATTTATAGGGCGTGGTGGCATTTTCCACTGGATTTTTCAGCATTTTTTTCTTACTGTCTGATCGGTGCAGGAAATGCGAATATTTAACCGGATTCTGCGACTCGTCGACGAGCGGGCACATCGCGAGATCGCATCTATCTGTGCCACTGTCTTTGCTAACGTTGCATGGGTTTGTTGTCCAACACTGTAAAGGCAACGAGTGGAAACGACTGAAAAAGGGATTCTTAAATGCTTGAATTTATGCGAGGGCAGCTTCAACAGTGAAGACTGTGGAAGGAGACAATCCGCGCAGACGACAAGTGAAGAATAATGCCGGCTCGGCTTGTTTATCTCAGAATGAGAAACGTGGACATGAAGCGGGAGAACATCACCGGCACCTCACAGGATGGTGTCAGGAAATAGATAGACTGGCTGTCCCGAGTCCATGCGGCCGTCCACTTTTCCGTGGAGCTTTGAAAAAAAATACAGAGTCCGTAAAAGTGTGATAGTTTAGTTGCGAGAGTTGCAGTCGGTGGTTGCGAACGTTGCGGCCGTCACACTGGCGAGTTGGAACGGCAAAGAGGTGAGTCCCTCAGTCCCTCTGCGACTCGGAGTCTTGACTCTTGACTCTTGACTCTTTCCAACAACAGTGTTGAGAGTCTCAACTTGAGACCCAACGAGTCGCAACTGTACACGATGAATAAATACTCATCACTTTGTCACGCTGCATTAGGTACCTGGCTAAACGTAGGGTCACACTGGGTGCAGACACAAAGTGGCATCATCTTCAGTTCAAAAATCAACATCGATGACGCCTGCTCCAGTCGCGATGAGTGTGCAAAATCGAACGCTGGCTGCCTCCTTGTCCAGCAGAAGGGGGCCATTTTCCTCAATGACTCATTACCGGATTCCTTCCTCTTGCAGGCAGCCACGCGCTTCATATCCTCATCTTCGTTTTGTCCGCATTGGAGTGCGTTAGCTTTTCCCAGTGAATGTACCGCTGCGCAGTATCCAGTGTGTTCCTCTGCTTGATTTGTTCGTCTTCTCCTAGAATCATTCGCACACTCAAGAGTTCATGTTTCTGTCGAGAGAAGACTCGCGACTGAGATGTCTCCGCTGACTTTGCCTTGCGCAAGCGTCGTGACTCTGCTGCTGTAAGTTCTTCTGCGCTCAGTCACCTCCCGGTATGTTCGCGAGCCCCACGCAAGAATGCCTTGAGAATGAGGCGTAGTCATCGAAGTGTGGGGGGTCTGAACTGACTTGGAAGAGAATGGGTTTGTGTCAGGTGCATGACGGCCGCAGCGCCATGTATCACGGATGTATTCCGTGGCGTCGATCACCCGTGGATGGATTCCAGCCATGCGTCTGCGTCTGCCTCGTGGGTCTGTTGGTGATTTGCCTGCGAAGCTCCATCGAATATACATTGTAGTCTTTTGATATCTTCAGCACGCAGCGAGCGACATAATGGGCGCAAAGATGTTGGTGCGACGAGCAGTCTCGATCTGCCACAATACCGAGACAGCGGTCGAGCTCGCATCTGGTGAGCTTGACACCGTGGACACCGCTGGCATCTTCGCCAACTAAAGCCCCCCCCCCCTCCCGGGATATGGTTTTTGGTTTGATAGGAATTGTCTAGACTCATGCGGTCCATCGGCTTGGTACGATACTTGGCATAGGGATAGTGCTTGGGCATAGGTCAAGGTATGTTGGAGAGAATTCCTACCGGTTCCAGGCAACAGTATTTCTCAATGAGTCATTCCTCCACGTTAAGGTCACGATGGAATGCATCACAGTCTCTTTCTGGCATGCTCGCTGATCGCCAGAAGAGTGGACTCAAGCTTACTGTACTGTTCAGTGTCGCGAATGTGTCGTTCCCGTCGTAGACGTACCGTATCCTGATCAGCATGCTGCTGCGAGGTCAGAGCCATTTGTATTAGCCTTGTGAAGTCACGAACGACACTGATACAGTATCTCGAGTCTACTTGAAGTACACATGTGACAGTGTGACGAGCATCCAGGCAGACGCTTGCACTGCACGCGAGCGTTTGATCATCGAGGAGATTGCTTCTGCTGCGGCAACCGATACAGTTGGACCATGCGACCCATCAAAGTACTGCTTTAGTAGAGCATGGTGCGCAACCAATGTTGTCTTCGTCGCCATAGCCAGGATGTCCTCTGGTCGTGACAGGAGATGCCATCCTATGATAGGATCCATCCGGAGAAGTGCAGACGGTCTGTCAGACCGGACCAGGTGGATGACAACTGGCTCAGTATACATACATTTGCCAAAGTACTTCGGTACTTCCAGCAAGTGCTTCTGCACTCCATGCAGACAACTTGCCTGTCTCCGGCTGGGTGGGTAGGGAGAGAGCGACAGTCAAGGCCATTATCTTCAATCACGCACTGCGCGGTGACCCCACCACACGGTTTTGAACCGTGTGGTGCAAGTTGCAGGTGTTGTGACGACTGGTTCGGTCCAGCCATTATTTTTTGAAATTCGAAAAGGACGTGCGCCATTTTAGGCACCGTTGGGTTGAGACTGTGAAATGGCAAGTGGGGGTGAGCCATTGCTGGCTCGAGTGCATGGCTCACAGCGCGGCCTGCAGTGAAACCATACGCATTGTCTTGTTGGGTTGACATGACACGCGTTTCCCTAATCGATCCCTTTTTTGCGGCTCACCCACCCACTGCCTTACCATGATGCATGTGTAGAGGAGGATCTGCGAGGACATTGTCACTGGATGTGGCTTCACTGTTTGACAAACGTAACCTCATGCTCATTGCTGGCGTGAATGCGAGGATGGCAGCTCGTCGGCTGCGATATATTCGAGTGATGTGTACTGTATGTTTCCTACCCCTAGACTAGGAAGCTTAATTATTGGTCCTGGCGGCGAGCGGCCCCACGGTTGTGATGGAAAGCTTGTCTACGGTGCTCAAGCTTGCCTCTGCACGGTGTCTTTCGTCCCTGGCGTCTTGTGTTCGCCGCCTATCCGGATGACACAGCGTGCTTCTTGTACGGTGGGGGGTCGTGCGCCACGTTGCGGACGCTGTTTCAGCATTCAGCGATTCGATTCGCCGCCGCTGAGGCGCACGACGCAGCTCAATAGTGTAGACTAGCGAATGACGAGTTGACGAGCTGGAGGGCCGAAATGACGAGCTGGAGGGCCGAAATGACGAATACGCGTAGCGTAGCTGCTCCCAGATCTACAGCTCGTAGAAGAACTCGGGTTCGCCGTTTTTGGTCTCCTGTTGCTGCTGGTTGTCGTCGAAAATGGATCGCAAGCTGGAGAGGTCCTCATCGCGTAAGGATACAGGGTATCGGAAAGGCTCGAAGACGGCGCTTGTGTGGGCGTTGCTCTGTGTGATCGGTCGCACCACGTCGTCGGTCGAGTCCGAGGCGCCCGACGAGCTGTTGTCAGACGAGTACGAGATCGTGGACACGCTGGCGTCGTCGCCTCCGGACGAGAACTCGCCTCGGTCTTTCACTCTCCGGCGCTGCTCTAGGCGTCGCTGGTTGCGGTTCGCCTGCAGCCGATGGTGCTCGCAGTACCGATGCAGATCACCGGTCTTCTTGACGACACGAGGGTTGTAGCAGGCCTTGCTCGCGTATTTACACAGCGCCTCGTCCCCTGGCTTGTGCTTGTGGCGACGGCGTCCACTGGGCTTGCGAGCTGGAGGAGCCGCTGCGGCGATGAGCAGACTCGCGAAGTCGGACAATGGCGGCGAGTTGTACATTGTATGATGCTGGACGTTGACTGCCGCTGTTGCTGTTGGTGGTTTGGCGCCGATGTGGGAATTGGCGAAGTGAAAAGTGAGCTCGGGAAGATTGGCCCCCACGCGTCAGTAGGGAGATGGAGATGGTTGCGACAGCTCCAGTTGTGGGTGTCAGTTGTTGGGCCTGAAGTTCCGACTGGTTGTCTCCAGTCTCCAGTATTTTTGTACTGGGTACTGAATGCTTCGATAGGATGGATCGAAACTCGTGGCAGATGAAAGTTGACGGCCGAAGTAGTGTACGAAAACAGGGTGTGAGGCGGGTGCATCTGGTCGGGAAGGGCACAAAAACCTAGACGAAATTGATCGGCCTGCGTCTCCAGACGGTGGTTCCCAACGATTCGTGAGACTGAAGCTGGATAGTCTGCCTTGACCGCGGGCAGCCGTCCCGACGCCATACCGTACTGTACGAAGGCAAGTGCAGTTGAGTTGAGTTACCACAGGCTCGAGTCCCACCAGCTGGATGGAAGAGCTCCGCTCTGGATGTCCAGAGAGACGAAGGTCGTTCGTCGATGGCTTAGAAACTTTCAACCTTCTCAGCCGAGCCACCCCGAGCCACTGGTGCTGCCGTGGATTTTGGGATTGGATAGGATACCGTCCAGTGCGAAGAACATTCGACGGGTTGGGAATGTGCATCCTCCACACCCTCCACGCCAGTGTTGTCCTCTGATACGCAATCGTTGTCAACGGACGGAGACATGTTCTAGGGCAACAACCCTTTGCCCGATAAGATAAAAGAAGAAATAAAAAGGAAACGCTGTGATTGCACAGCGGCCAAACTCACTGCGTCTCCTCTTCATCGCGCTCTACGCAGCGGGTTCTTGTGGCCAGCAAGACAATGTAATCAAAAGGCGGCCTTATGGCTAGGTCGCTCGCTAGCTGTCTTTCGATCGGATGCTTCTGTCATCGCACGAACTGGGGCTGGCGCCGCAACCAGTGGTGATTGAGGACTGTAGTGTACTTTACTCTTGGTCGTAATAGTCACGGCATTCCGAACCATTATAAAGCACCGCATGGTCGTTGAGTAGACAGTTTGCGATTGCTTCTCGCCTACCTCAACCATGGAAATGATGCATTGAACAGGCCAGCTGCCGTCGAAGCCTTACCGTAATGACAGTTTTGCAGGTGGAAGACAACTGGCTTCAGCAAATTTGGACCAATCCGTTGTCTTGAGCGAAAGAGGCGGCTGCGAGAGACATCGACAGACAGTCTTCATCACATGATTCACGTCACGCGCCGAGTGGTGACGACCCGAAGAGTGACGTGCACTGTGTCAGCGCGCAGTCCCGTTCGACTTGGAGAGCTCACCTCATGGCACGGCGGCAGATGCTCTGACGACTGGTCCGCACTACTGTACTATGGAGACTGTCGTGCTGACACGGCAGAAGGACCCTCCCCCCCCTATCCGGGTCGTAGTGATTCTTTCTGGAGGTGGTCACTTTCGCCATGAATCAACTTGTCACGGCAGTGGTGGCATGACCGACCAGAATTCAACGGCGTAATCGTGATGACAATACAATACTACTCAGAAAAAGCAACCAGCTCATTAGGCAGGCTGCGACTCGGTGGCGAAAAGAACAGTGATGCCTCACTGACTCGGACAATGCTGCTGACGCTCCTACCGTACTGTACTGTCATTCGGTGCAGGGTCCGACACTGAGCCGCTTGCACAACCTAGACAAAAAGGGTCACTCTGCCAAGAAAGACTGGTGAACATTTTCAACCCATGACCAGTTCAGGCTAATTAGCCTAACTCATGAGAAGACTTATCAGCATGGTTTGTTGCTCGTATTAGCTTAGTTTTGCAAAAGGGCATGCGTAATTAGCCTTCTGCACTCTCGCTTGCATTTCTCGAAGCAGCTGCGTGCACTTCAACACCACCCACCTGTCACGAAAGGACGTCCAATGTGACAGATGTGAGTAACGTCTGACGCCATATGTCGTATGGACGTAGACGGCGCAGTCACGTTGAACTGGAAATTGAAGTGCCCTCTTGCAACTTGGCGCTGCGAAAAATTCGCGCGTAGAACACAACTCGGAAAAGAATCCAGTGGTCGTCCAGTTGACTAATCCAAGCCTCCATGGCAAGTTGCCGCCCTTTACAGCTCTGTTCACCAGCCCAGTCCAATCCAAAGCAATCCAATCCAGTGAATCCACTCCAGCAAACAAACCGGATAATCGGAATGATCCAAAAGCTCTTGGTGAGCGGATTATTTTGTCCATGGATGGAAACACGCTCCAAGAAGGCGAGAGGAAATGAGTCACCGTAGATTGGGGTATGGAGTTGTTTAGATAAATATTTTAGGATTGGATTTTGATGGTATGGTAGACTACTAAAGCGCCTCGGATGTGAACGTAAATCCGTCGAGATCAACGGCGTAGGAGTTGTCTCCTTCACTGCTGCTTCTGTGGGTGGCACTTGCTCGAGCTGTTGCTGAGGCGGATGCACGTCTCTGGTTGAACTGTGGATCTCCAGTTGCCTGCGCTCGTAAGTCCCAGGCGACGGTCGGACGCGGGACTGTCGGGTCCATGAGGAAGACCTGGAGAAGCTGGATGTCGTCTTCCTGGAGAGTGACTGGGTGGTGGTAAGGCTCCAGGTTGGCGGGGTGGGTCGTCGCTTGCTGGTTCATACTGTGAGCTGTCGGTTCGGGGGTCTGGCGTCCGGCGTACATGACGGTGGATGAGCGGGGCGGAGAGCTCCTGGTTCTGGACCGGTTTCCCGTGCGTCCCGCTGGTGGGGAAGATACTTGGGGCGGTGGCGACTGGCGATATGCCGTGGGCAGCGAACTTGGCACGTCGTTGGCAAAAAGTGGAGCTGCCATGACGACGGCAGGCTCACTGGAGATGGTGGTAGCGGCGATGAGCGTGCTGGGGCTGCGCTGTTCCTGTAGGCGTTTCTCGCGCTTCTTGCGCTCCAGGGTACGCTGGTATTCCTGGGCTTTCAACCGGTGGTACGCACAGTAGCTGTGAAGTTCTCCGTGCTTCTTCGTGGCTCGTGGCTGTGGGCATGGCTTGTTTGGGTAGCGGCACACTAGCTCCACTGGCACGGGGTATGGAGGAGGTGGAGGCGCTCCGTCGTTGCGGCCCATGTCGACGTCTTCGTCACTGTTGCTGTGGCTGTGGCTTTCTAGGCTCGGACGCATTGGGAATTCCATGGCTCGTCGTCTCTTGGTGATGGTCGCGGCAGCCACGCTGTCAAGTTCCTCTAGTCTTTCTCGTGGAGTCGCAGTCGTCATCTGCGAGCGGCTTCGCTTACGCTTACCGGAAGTGGTGGTGGTGGTGCTGCGGGGGGTTGTGGTGGTGCTGCTGCTTCTGCGAGTGTGGCTCTCGTGCTCACTTGACACAGCGGATTGAACACTGGCAGATGCAGCGATGGCTGTGGTTGAGGATGCTGCTGAAGTTTCCTGTCGTGCTCCGTCCCGTGCCTTGCGCGTGCGCTTCATGGAAGAAAACTAGGCTGAGGACACACCTCCAAGCTGCTGTGCTCGTCCCCTGACCTGTGCCGTGCGGACGGTGGCTGGCTACTGCAATGTGACCAGAGAGCGAGAGCGTCACAAAGGGAGAGGGGCCTATCCATGCAGGGTCTCGGATCGCTGCTTCCCGTGCCGATAGGTTGTGGACGGGGACGGGGGTGGTCACTTGCGCGACACATGAGGGCAAATCGTCCCGGTCGACCCCACGGTATCCGTTGGCAACCCTTGCTGTGGACGCTCCGCTGTGTCGCCTCGAACGCGCATGCAAAGCTGCGTGGACATTGCGATGGGCGATATGAACGCAGTTGGCTCGAGTCTCTGCTTTGTGGGCATGCCTGAGGAGCGTTACCAATGAGTGGCGAATCAGGCGTGATGGGCAAGATCCGAGGCATGTAATGTGCGTCCGCCATTTCCTGCAGCCGAATGTGGAAGGGGAGAGTTGGATGAGTGCGCTCCTCATTCACTGTAAGCCACTGAGGAATACATATTTTACTGTACAGCACGGGTATTCTCATTCACTTTTTGACTGCGGGGTCGACGTGGCGTGTTTCGTCGTGGCATGTCCTTGCCGCAACCAAGTGCAAAGCCCTGGCAGCCGGGTGGAAACCTCAATGTCTCCGGTTCTCTATCACAAGTTTCGCAGGGGAGGAACATGCAGCGTGGCATAGCACAGAGCTTGGCACAAAGCTGCTGCTGGCAAAATGAGACATCAAGAAATTCACTCCCCCCTGCACATGATTTTCGAGTGACGAGGCACAGCAGACGGACGGAAGGAACTGCTGTGCTTGAATATACTGTACAGTCCCTGGCTGACAAAAGGGGGTTTGCGATTGCAACTTTCTACGGCGAAATAACGAGCCAATATTCCTCATTCCTCTGATCGTGGCCTGTGCACAAGTCGCGTCTGCGCGTGATATGTGAGAAGGAAAGCGGGCAGTGTACCCGCTGCGGGACGGCATTTCCGTCGCGGGTCGTGGTCACGCCACAAAGGTTGGCAGGCAGGCAGGCAGCCTGGCAGACAACGAACAGCGACTTGCACACTTCTCCCATTTACTGTACATCCAGCGCTTTGAAAATTTCGGTCTCGATTTGTAGAGAGAACAGAGAGAGAAAGAGAGCGCAGCACGCTTCCTGCGCATCTACATGAAGGAGATAACTTCATGTGTTCGCTTCGTCGATCAGGCGTCAACACTGTTGCAAACGCTAGGAATCAAGCGTGCGTAACGCTGTGGACGACGTTGCAGTGACCAGGCCAGCCGAATAAATCCAGTGGCAAGTGAACGGTCCCCTGTATCTGTCCCTGCGAGCAGCCACGTAGCAATCAGACCGCGTCACACAAGCACCACACGACCGCGGTGCTCTGCGACTCGCAAGGTCAGGTCAGGCGGCAGTCGGTTCAAGGGCGGGCGCTGTGGATACAATCGATGACAGAGAACTAATGTAATGCTACAGCGGCGCCTTTAGGTGAGGATAGGATGGTGGATGATAGTATAATCGAGTGCTGTACAAACTGTATGACCACACTATCGCAGCGTGGTGGTGGACCTTCCATCATCACGCGCTCGCAGGCGCCAAGCATCATCAGTCTGCCGATAGTGATTAGACCGCCACGGCCTCAGTTACTCTCGAACAGACCATTGGGAGCTGCTGGCACTGGACCGGCTCTTTTCTGCGAAAATAGATATGGATACACGTATAATTCAAGTCAGAATCTACATTTTTATACGCGAAATGGTCATAAATTATGATTATGCTCTAGTCATTGAAGTGGGTAATCGGAGATTCACCTAATAGTGACACATCCAACTGGATTCGCCTGGTCATCAGCACCACCATGGCCAGCAGCTCGTATCTGGTCGAAAATGACGATCATAAGGGCCGCCTTGCGCTCGCTGCACGAGCACTATCGGCCGGAACGCTGCTGCTGAAGACGTCTGCCTATACTGCGATATCTCTATCGGCCTGTAACTGGTGCTTCACGTTGTCTTCGTCTCTCAAATGCTGCGGAGGCTGCCAGCAAGTGCGATACTGTTCACGCAATTGCCAGCAACAGGACTGGACAAGCGGCGCCCACGGAAGCGAATGCGCGGCCTGGAAGTCAATCCCACACGGGCGCGCGTCTCAGTCAGTGCTGTTAGTCGCGCGCCTGGCGAGTAGACTCTTTCTGAGCCAGAAACCGAAGCCGCAGGACCAGGAGCTCCTCGCGTTAAGGCACCATTACGGTGCGTACTTTCTCACTACTGTTGGTCTTATCTCTAGTATTTGTCGATAACTAACAGACTCATGTATCTACGCTATAGATGATCATACGCCTGCGAAGCTGAAGGAGTTTGAGGAGATGGCGCAGCTCGTGCTGTTGATCGTGTCGCGGTCGAAACTCAACGTCTCAGGACTCGACTTCGAAGCTTTACAGGCAAAATACGAGCGTGAGATCGTGCTGCTGTTCTGCCGCGTCAACTGCAACGCGTTCACGATCTGTGACGACGTGAACGCGCCCACAGGCATCGGAATGTTCCCGCAGGCCACGATGCTGAACCATTCATGTGCACCGAACTGCGTTGTGAGCTTCGCGACGCCTCAGACTCTGAAGATCCACGTGATTCGACCAGTGCAGCAAGGCGAAGAGCTCACGATCTCGTACGTTGAGCTGTTGCAGTCGACTCGCAAGCGACAGACGAGTCTCGAGTCGTCGTACTTTTTCCAGTGTGACTGCGTGCGGTGTCAAGCGGCAGAGGAACAAAGAGTCGAAGACTGGCTGCTGGATGGCTTTGTGTGTGAGAACTCCTCGTGCAAGAGCAACGACAGTGTCGTGGTTCTACGAGGCGAGCAGGCCGTGTGCCAGGCGTGTGGAGGAGCTGCTGACGCGCGAAGAATCGACGGTGCATTGAAGGAAATCACGTTGCAAGAACGACTGGACCCACAGGATCCAGCCAAGGCCTGGGTGGTAAAGCACGAGTTGTGGAAGACTGTCGAGCTCACAGCCAAGTGCCATCCACGCAGCACGCTGTACGCGTCCACGGCGCGATCCATCGGCAACTTCCTAATCGACAATGCGCAGCATCTCTCGCTGGATTTGACGAAATTGGCGTTGGAATTCCTGGATCGTGAACGTCTCGCGACCGAGTGGATCCTTCCCGAGTGGCCGCTACCGTCCCGTGGTCTTTTGTACTTTCAACTGGCCAAGCTCAGCTTGCAGCTTCAGCGAAATGAAGACGCGAAGAGCTACATCCGCCAGGCGCTGGCAATGTAAGTCGACTAGCGTGAATGGTTTCGTTCTATTCTATTTTACTTTTACTGACGGACTCTTTCACTATGCGTTGTGTAGTCTCAGCTGTGCCTACGGCAGCGACCATCGACTTATCCACGACGCCCAGGACGTTCTGCGTGATTTATAAGCCTCACAAGCTTCAATTTCACTCGAGGGTCTCACATAAATTCCCAAATTTTGTCGCCAATCCACTCAGAACTGGAGCGTGGTCTCAGCCCAGCAGTCAAAGCACAGCCGCATCTCTTTCTTCCCACGCCGCAACATCGTCGAGCAACCACCACACACCGCGACGCAGCACTTGCGACAGCGAGGCATCGGCGACGCGCCAAGCTGCGAGCATTGGCTGCACGCCTCTGCGGGCGTCGTGAGCCGCTGGATCTCATTGAAATCCGTGGTGTGAAGCAGCGACAACTCGTTGGCGGTTCGCTGCTCCAGCGTGCCATTCAAGAGCAGCAGCGTGTCGAAGACTCGGTCTCGAGCCGCGAGGAAGTTGACGCGCGCACTGGCTTGGCCCTTCAGATTGAACTCTGCGACTGTGAAGAGGTCCACCAGTTGCGAGTTCTTCTCTGTCTCCAGGGCGACCAGGCCTGTGTTGTACACGCTGCCACGCACAGCGCCAAGCGGCGGCTGCAGACAGCTACTCCAGTACAGCGAGTGGAAGCTCACAGCCCAGCCTCGGCGTCCGTCGTCGGTCTGAAAAGCCTGCTGAGACTCAATCACAGTGAAGGTTCTCAGGCGAGTAGTGTGTGGCGACTGCCACTGGCTGTCCATGGCCATGGACTTGACAGCGACGTAGTGGGCCGGCTCGTCGATCAGAACACACAGCGTCTTGTAGTCAGCGACGCCCGGGTTCAGCATTGGGAAGCTCAGCTTGCTTTTGGGACCGATGAGGTCCACGATCTCATTCAGCGACGAGTGGAGTTGCGTGACGGCCAACACACGCAGCGACGGCTCTTCCTTTTGGTGGTCGTAACGTGCCGCTTTTGTGGCGCGACGCCTGCGGTAGTGGTAGATGGACACGCCGCTCTTGGTCTCCAGAAGCCGCACGTTCCTGAGCTTGGACGGGTGGCTGTGCGCCGCCTTGAGCGCCTCGCGCCGCACGACCTCAGTACTGTGCTCAGCGGCGTCGATCACGGGCGTCCGCATCGAGTCTGGAAATGGCTGCTGCTTCTGCTGCTTGGTGGTCTCACTTCCGTTCGTACGGGGTGGTGGTGGCTGGGATGCTCCAGAAGAAGTCGAAGCCGTGGATCGTGTGGCCTTGGCTTTGCGGGGGCCGCTGCCCGCGTCATCCGCGTGGAGCGTCGTTCGGTGCAAGTGTCTTCGTAGGTCCTCCCGCGGCGATCGGCGGCCCTCGCCATCGAGCAGCTCGCCATCGCCGCTGCTGTCGGTGTCCGATGATGACGACGCCCATGCGATCGAGAACGAAGAACGCTCACGCTTGGCTGGTGATGCACATGGCAGCGTCAGCTCCACGTCGCCCCACAGCATGGCGAGGTGAGCTTTACTATGTGAGACTAGTTTTCAGAAATGAGAAGGATAGAAGGATGTGAAAGAGGAGAAAGGCATCTCAGAGGCTGGCTACTAATGAACAGCCTCATCATCGTAATATATCTCACAACAACCAAGCAACGCCACTGTATCCCTTGCATTCATTTGTTGTTTCCATTGGAAGGAAGCCACCGTGGCTTACTTAGCCACAGGCGAACTGGATTTCTCAGAGAGATTTTTGGAGGCTGCTGCCACCAAAATCATGTGAGCTCTTCGTTGAGATGCAAAACATGCGACGTGTGAGAATACCGATTATATCTGATAAATCATCAATTTTTGAATCAACATGGATACACAACCACGGTCTCACTTACTCGTTGGACCGGTCGACGTGCACGGGGCGTAGCCGCTGGGTCTCGCTCCAGAGCCCTTCCTCTTCGTCTGCGAGGTCACCGTCGTCGTCACCGTATTCACTGGAAAGTGCGGTCTGTGTGGACGAGCGACTGGCCAGTTCCAGCTGCTTGTCATCGTCTTTGCTGCGCTTGCGACCTTCCTGGATCGACGCGCGACGCTGCAAGAGGTCGCTTTCCTCTGGGTTCTTCACAGCGCGTGCGAGAGTTCCGCCCGTGACCATCACACTCGACACGACGAGCAGCAGCGCGACGACGTGGGGCTTCTCGCCCATGAGGAAGCCGTTCACGAACTGCGCGCAGATCGCACCGATTCGGTTCGAGCAGTTGACCAGCGAAAGGCCCGTCGTTCGGACTTCAAGAGGAAAAGTCTCCGCGGACAGAACGCCGAACTGTTGCAGTGAATGAGTCAGTTACCCATACAAATGCGTCGAGGTTAATAGGATGTGGGTGCTGTACGTACCGCATTCCAGGCAGTCGTCGTGCAGGCGTTGAAGAGACACGAGACCAGCACGATGATGGTCGCGGATCCTTCGACTTCGAACGCGAAGAGCAGTGCACACGTCGCCGACGCGAAGAACGTCCCCGACAGGAGCTGCTTGCGGCCGACCATGTCCACAAGGTAGATACTCGCAAGGTTGCCCGGTAGATTAGCACCAGCATAGATGAACGCGTTGGCAAACGGGTTGTGGAGACCGACGCTTTGGAAAAGCTTGGTGATCCACGTCGACAGTCCGTACGAGCCGAAGCTCAGGCAGTACGAGCACAGCATGAGCAGCACTGTGCCCACCATGTATGGCTGATGGAAGAGCCTCGCGATGCCCTTCATGCGGTCAGCATCGAACACTGCACGGGCAACGTTGCCACGACTGGATGCTGGTACGGTAGTAGGAGCAGCCGAGGGGTTTTTGCCAGGCTTGGGCTTGGAGAGTCCATCCTCTTTTTCGTGTTCCGCAAACTTGAGCTCCAGACGCCTGGGACTGTCGTTGGTGTCGTGGATGAACTGGATGACTTCGTTCACGGACTGGATTTTGCCCTGGCTCGCGAGAAAGTGCGGACTCTCGGGAATATACCACGACGTGAACAGGAAGCAGATCAGCGACGGCAGTCCGACGACACCAGCGAACCACCGCCACGAGATATCGAGGATGCGGTTGCCATTCGTGTCGTTGCCCAGCATGATCCACGCCGTGCCGGCCGTGAGGATGGAGCCGACCATCCAGAACGAGCAGAGGATCGTCACGTAGCGGCCTCGCGCTGACACGGGGATGTGTTCCAGACACAAGGCGAACAGCGTCGAGCCGACGCCGCCCACTCCAAGACCAGCGAGCGTACGGAAGAAGATTAGCCAGTAGATGGACGTCGAAAAGGCCGAGAGGAAGGCTGAGACGGCGTTGATCGCGAGGTTCACGAGCAGCACGGGCTTGCGGCCGTAGATATCACCCAGAATACCACCGAAGAACCCACCGCCGAGCATACCAGCAAACACAGCAGCCGTCAAGAAGCCTAGAGAGCAGTGTCAGTCATTGTAGTTGTATGGTGAGTGGAAAATGGCAGAGTTACGTACTGGATTCCCACGCTGAGATCTTGCCTTCGGTGTCTTCGTACACAGTGAGAATGTAGCCGATCGCGAGGATCTCGACGGCGTCCGCGACGTTGCCAAAGCCTAAAATGCTAGTTTCACAAACCATGTAAACGTGGTTAGTG
The DNA here is from genome assembly GCA_023336355.1 of Pythium dissotocum. Lineage (NCBI taxonomy): Eukaryota > Oomycota > Peronosporomycetes > Pythiales > Pythiaceae > Pythium > Pythium dissotocum. Next base: position 19,769 of record JAADWY010000540.1, read on the forward strand.
TAGGATACAACATTGCATTGTGGATGGGGTCACACGTACGCGACGACGCGTCGCTGGAAGAAGCCGCAGCCGATTAGTTCCATTTCCTACGCGTCCACGCCACGGAAATTAACGTGAGAGACCTCATTAGAACCACGGAAGCACGGCGCACGCGATGCGTACATCATGGACTGCCTGCTTGAGCTGCTTGGTGTCCTCTACGACCATGACGTCGGCGCTCCATGTTGAGTCGTCCGCTGGCATTTTCAGCTCGCGTTCCGACTCCTGGCTTTCCATTTCAGCACCTCCGAAAAAACGACTGCAATGCGAACGCTGATTGGCTGAAACTAAGTATCAGTTAGGAACACATCCGAGGGCTGTTTGTATCGGTAATGATGAGGAAATCTGGAACCAGGTGGACTCTGATACTGTACGGTGTCCAGATGGGTTGTCTCCTCTGCCACAGTCAAAGCTCCTTCCTAAATTTGCATCTCAAACACCAACCTTCTCTTTGATTGGCTGAACGTTCCTGAATGTTAAATAGAAGTGAGTTGCATCGTGCAGTTCAGTATCCTACTGACTCCATACAATACCTACATCTAACCTGACAGTAAGTGGATGTATGTGGATGTTAGGCTCTCCTCTCCCGCAATCATTCCGGCCTTTTCCAGACTCACCATCGAGCGGCTTCATCTGGTGCGGAGAACGCGTGACACAAAGGCTAACTTCGCCCATACACAGCCACCACCACCACCGCCATCCCCGCCACGTAAAGCGGTCTATTCACTGGCCTCCTTCACAGTAACTGCAGGCACTACACAGGCACCATGGGCGCGAGTACGTGGCGCTCGCTGTCGCGCGGCATCCTCGTGTTCACCAACGTGCTGTTCCTGCTGCTCGGCTCCGTCCTCATCACGCTCGGTGGTACGCTCTTCATTCCTCCAAATGGGTGCCTCCATAGACATCGTTGGATACTCACACTGGTGGCTCCTATTATATCACAGGTTACATGCTGTCGCTGCCGGATCTGAACGAGTTCTCGGACGGCGGCATCGCCGGCGCGATCATCACGTGCGGCTCGCTGATCCTCATGATCGCGCTGCTGGGCTGCTGCGGCGCGCAGTGGGATAGCAAGGTATTCCTGTTCCCGTACGCGACGCTCGTGCTGGTCTCGGTCGTCGCGCAGTTCGCGCTCGCTGGCTTCATGTACCACGTCCACGGTACGCTAGTGAACGCCAGTGCGCACAACTTCGATCTCTCGCAGCTTTCGTCAGGCGACCAGAAGGTGCTCAAGTGGATCAACCACCGCTTCGAGGACGCGTACAACCAGTGCGGACTCGCGATCGACGTTGACTTGAGCTTCAACGGTGGCTCGGCGCTCTCGGCCACGTGCAGCAACGAGCGGTTTGAGTGGTTTGCCGACTTTGTCGAGAGCAAGTGCCGCATCAACTCGAAGGATCTCCAGGTCGGCAGCGATTTCCTGAAATGTGCCGGCGCGACGTTCAGCCTCAGCGACGCGATCACCGAGCACGCGATGCTGTGTGCGTGTGAGGCGCGCATGATCACGTGGGTGAACGACCAGAGTCTGCTGATCGCCGTGTTCGTGTTCACGATCGCGTTCTTCGAGATCCTGCTCGTGCTGCTGTCGTGCTACGTCATGTGTACGCGTCGTGGTGGCCGCTTTGGCTACCAGGAGATTCGCATGCCCGTGAAGGCGCAGCAGCCGTACAACCCACACCCGCGCAACTACTACCCGCAGGCGGCGCAGATCAACAACAACAATGCAGGACCACAGGACTACCGCCAGCCTCTGCAGGCGCTGCAGCAGCCTTCGTACAACACGTCGACGAACTCGCCCAGCGCGTTCCAGTACGGCGCCCCTGTCCAGCATCAAGGATACGGCGGCTACGACCGACGCGACAGCACCAAGCCTTAGTACGGACAGTCCTCCTAGAGGAAGACACTGGCAACCACATGGCCAGGGAGACGTTCTATCAACCGCAATTGAACGTTGCTGAGTGAGCCATAGCGAGTGAGGAACAGCGTCAAGTGGAGGAGTCTGATGAGAAGGACGTTCCGTGTATTATCTTTTGCAGAATTGAATTTGTAGTGAGACAGTCTCTATGGTGAGTTGCATCCATTTTAGTAGGAACTGAGACTGAGACCGCAACAGACTCAATACAGATGAACGGCAATCCAACGACCAACACAGCCATGGCCACTGGTGAGTCCATTCCCAGCGCGTGACCAAACTAGTTCACGTCAGTCATCGCAGTGGTCAGTCGTGGACCCATGCGGCTGTTGCGGAAGCTCCAACGGAAGCGTGAAAGCGGGTGCCGCCTGGTGGCCAATTTCCCTTCGTGGGTGACCTTCCACAACTTCTGGGATCCCGGCGTCAAGACGCGGAGAGGCGGTCAGAAACGGGATTTTGCCAAAATAGGGTACTATCGTAGTAATCTCGCCAGAATAGGACGGAACTGCCAAAATAGGGTACGCTATATTTATAGAAGGCTCTGGAGGGTGCACCCTGATCCGTATTATTAGGCACATTGGATGCACCCATCACCCTCCCCAGTCACTCCCACTCACTTCCCAACTGACATCAAC
>JAADWY010000541.1:0-22254 GCA_023336355.1 Pythium dissotocum
AGCCCCCCTCCCCCCCTTCTCACAGTTCATGTTCTGACGTCCTTTGTCCACGAGGTGTATGGCATGGCTGGTATCTGATCGTTAATGGAACATCGAGTTCCGCATTCTCAAACTCACCTCTTCGCACTCAAGACACTGCGATGCTCAAGCTTGCTCATCCGAAAGCTGTCCATCTGGACTCCATCGGGCCTTCGTCCGAGTTCTTCGTGGAAACGACCAGCTTCAAAGAGTCTGATGATGGACGTGAGCGAGACGGCTCCTTTCGCAACGTTCCTTTCCGACACGCCGTCACCAAGAGCGAGTCGTTCGCTCAGGCTGACTTGCTCGCGCCGCACTCGCCAGAGATCGATCTGCAGCTTGTCTCGAGGCGTCTTCTTCACTATGTGATCGTGGCGAGTGTGTTCTACACAGTCTTCACGAGTGTGTTTTACGTCGGAATCAAGGTGGACACCGTGCTGGAAGCTATCGGCACGTCGAAGAAGTCGGAGGAATTAGCTGAGACCTTCAACACGTACTCTGGTTACGTCATGGCACTCGTGGAGGTGTTTGTCGCCATGAACACGGAGAACATCCTTCCTGTGCTCAACGTGTACGTCCACAACGCGCTCTTCTTTATGCAGCGCGGTCCGGACGGCCAGCCAAAGTCGACCACGTCTCGCCGCCTACACACCGTGATTGTGGTCGCGTTCCCGATCGTTCTCAGTCTCACCTTGGGCAACAGTCTTCGAGGTCTGCAGGCCGTGCAATCCAGTGCCGGCGTCGAGCGGATCATGAGCGCTGATGACATGAAGAAAGAGGCGCCGATGCTGGAGCTCATCAAGGCCAAAGCCAAGAAGAACTCCACGAACGCCACCAACCCAGCGACCGTGACTCTACGCGGTGTCAACGACATCATCTTGAAGAACGCCATCCGTCAGCAGGCCACGCCCTTCACGTTCGATACCAACTCTTCCTGCGGAGAAGGAAACAATGCGACGAAGGCAGACGACACCCCACAGACAGCAACGAAATTTGTGAAACTCAACACCCACGAACTCGATTCGACGTCGGTCGTCTACGGCTTCGTGCCGCAGGAATGGAACAGCGAGGCCATCACCATGGAGCTCGTCCCCATCTCAGCCTACGCAATCTCGTACCGCAATGTCACGGAAGCGAGGGAGAAGTCTGAACCATTTCCACAGCCCAAGGATTTCTCGACCGCGACGGCGTACGAGATGCTCGTGCAAGGCAAGATCATGATCGAGCGCGCCTACGGAATCGCAAACGTCAGCTCGTACCCATGCTCGGACTCGTACGGCAACAAGACTGTTTCAAGCAGCCACCTATCTTCCGAAGCTACAACTCCTCGCGGAGCCAAGGCCAGGAAACGAAAACTTGGTGCCTACGTCCGCAACGCGGGGAAGCGACGACTACAAGATCATATCAACGTGGCCTCCGCGCCATCCGACAGCATGTGTGAAGGCGCCGTGACCTCTTTGTTTCGAATGGAGTCGTTCTACAACCGCAAAGAGTTCAAGGCTGAGGATCTCGTGATCGATGCGACCAACGTGATCGCCAGGACCATCGCCTGGATCTCAAGAAATGAGACCGAGATCATCCTCGAAAAGTACGATCTCACGCCGCAGATCCACATCGAAGCGATGCGGATCGATATGCCGATGAACGTGTCAGTCAAGTACGGACTCGAAGGAGACTGCGAGGACGGGAACTCTACCTGCGACCTCTCTGTCTATTCGTACGACTTGGTACAAGAGTCGTTCTGCGGCAGCAACAACTGCGCGTTCCTCGACATGTCCGACACCTTCCCCATCCAACGCGTGGTCGGCGCCGTGCCGTACATGACCAACTGCTCGCTGGACGCCGGCCACATCCAGTACAGCCCGGAATTTCGTGGGTTTTACCCGACCGACTGCAAGAAAGTACCCAACACGGCGCTCGTGTACGGTTTTGGAACTTTTATCAGCGGCGACGAGTACGGAGGTGACGATACGACCATTGAACGAAATAGTGGGGCTCCGTACATCAAAAAGCCACGCCGCCATATCCGATTCACGTTCGCGAAGATCTCGTGGGAGACCGCGAACCTCGCAGAAGCCTTCAACGCGACGTGCGGCGTCAGCAACTGCTCAGGGCTTTGGTATCAGCTGCAGCCAAGTGGTCGGTTTCTGTTTGCTGGCGAAGCCGCACTGTCCACCAAGAAGCTCGAGCAAGCAGACTTCAAGACACCGATTCCACTCGTGCAACTCAACTCGCCGACCTTGTACATCGACAGTCTAGAGGCGCAGGTGACGCTCGAGCGGATTGTCAAGGGTAAGAACTTCATGAAGATCCGATGGGAAGGCGAGGCTGCGTACAATGGGTCTGCACTGGGCGGTGGCGAGTGTTCCATGCTCATGGACTCGTACCTGAAGCAAGTCGAGACCAACAACTACTTCCTCGAGCGACCGCTGCAGGCCATGTACACGTCGTTCTTCTACTACCTCATGGAAAACGCGTCGGTCACGCAGCTCAACGACACGTCACTGGCTCTTGGAGGAGGGAATGTGACGGCATCGACGCTCAAGAACGATAAGCTGGGCAACGTCAAGCTCAAGGGCGACCAGCAGATGCGCAGCATCCGCGTGTCCATCCCCTCGAGCGCGTTCTTCACGACACTGGCTGGCTGCATCGTTATCTTGGTCATGATGGTCGTGATCCTGGTCGTGCCGGCTCGCCGCGTCGAGTACTTTGACGAAGACACCACCAAGGCGCAGCAGTTCATGGTCATGCGGGAGGACGACAAGTACCCAGGCAGCGTGCTGTCCAAGACGCTGCTCTTCCCAGTGACCAACGAAAGCGTGCCGTTCAACGACGTCGAGATCGAACGCGTCGCACTTGTCCACGTGGCTGAAAGAGATCGAATGGTTTACCTCTGATCGACTGAGTTAGATGCCTGGGCTCCACGCCTAGATGCACTTGATAATGGAGAACCGAGATAAAGCAAAAACAAATCGTTTACCTCTGATGGGGACGAAGTTGACAGCCAGTGCGCATGTCCTGTAAGTTCTTGGCGGAAACGATTTCGTTCTGGTGGCCAAGCAAGAAAACAACGATGCGGTGTCGGTGTTTTTGAAGGAGATCAAGTACGTGTTGCTAACTCCAGGCCGACCCAGCCGCGAGACGAACTCCATGGCCGTCGCTTGATCGAAAGTGGACTTCTGCCCAGCAGGAAGCCGTTCTGTATCGACCGCGTTCCATCCGATGGGCAGTTGAAGGTGGTTCAATTGCTGGCTGACAGAAGCCTCGCGACCGCCACGACGGAAGCGATAGACGCCTCCGCAGAGAAGTAACGGTGGGATATGGTGATGTATCTCCACCATCACCACTCGACTGGATGCACGACGCGGCTCGTGGATGCCGCTGCCGCTCAAGGACGTCTCAGCGAAGTGAGATCCTTCCATGAGCACCGGTTGGAGGGATGTACGACGCGAGCGATCGACGAAGCCGCGGTTGCTGGTGCCTTGTCGGTTGTCCAGTACCTCCATGAGAATCGATCCGGAAGGATGTACATCACGTTCCATGGATACCGCCGCTAAAAACGGTCATCGAGAAGTCGTCGTGTTCCTCCACGAGAACCAGTCGGAAGGCTGTACATCAAGCACCATGGACGAAGCTGCTGCGAATGGACGTCTCCTGGTGGTCGAGCTCCTGCACAAGAACCGATCGGGAGGCTGCACGGCCAACGCGATGGATCGCGCGGCTTCCAACGGACACTTGGCGGTCGTCCAGTACCTGCACGCAAACTGTTCTAAAGGCTGCACCGACGCAGCAGTCAAGAACGCAGTCAAGCGCGTTCGTTCTGCAGTCGATTGCTTTCTCTATGAGCACTATCGATCCACGTTTGGACTCGAGCTGCTGCTGGATCTGTCGCTTTGCAGGCCCATTGATATCTGGGAAATCCCGAAAAGCCGTCGGCACCGTTTGAAGTGAAGGCAAGTGGTTTTGCCTCGGAGAGCCTCAAGAGCAACGCGTTCGTGAGTTCTATCACGGCTGAAGAAAAGAAAGAAAAGAAAATATTGTATTCTGCTTGAAGTATTCGATTCGTTTGGCGTTCTACTGTATTGATTCAAAACAAGGTTGGGGATGTTTGTCTGACTCCTTTCCACCAAACAAGTCTTCACCAGGGTGGCATATTTCAAAACAAGGTACACCGGTTTAATGAAAAATTCTGATCACATTTGTCATTTGCAAAAAAGTTGATCTTTTCTGTATGACCTGTACCGTTGTGGTTGCTAGATGACAGTCAAAAACAATTGATATTTCTGGAATTCCACTCCGAAATATCCTCCTTCATCATACCTCTTTTTGAAACACCAGTGGTCTTGTTGTCCTTCCACATCCCACTCTTGTGACTCACACTGGGTGGCGTTGGGTCCGACGGGACGACAGCCAAGCTCAAACCGCTTCGGTTCCGACTTCCAGCGCGGTCGGAACTCTGGATTTCCGGTCCAGAAAACTGCGGCGCATGATCACCCATCGGCGATTATCATAATGGGACGCTTAACGTTGATCCTTGCGTCGGCGCTCGCGCTCGTAGCCGCGCTGCAAGTCTCACATAGTGCCGCGGACGAAAATCCAGTTGACATGGCGTCCAGCAAATGGCGCGCGCTTCCAGCGGGCTGCACGGTTCGTGCTGCGACCGACGAGTCCAACTCGGGCAACTACCAAACCTGCCAGAAAGACTCGGGCTTTACCTTCGAGAATACGTCTACCGTCGATATCCCCGAGGACGCATTCTGCCTGAGCACTGGGTGTCTCGGCATGATGCGGACGCTCGACGCCAACCGCGCATTGCCGTGTCTCGCTGTGCCGGGTCTTTTAATAAAAGGAGTCAAACTCGAGACGTTTGAAGGACGCTACGCGTGCTTTGGGAATGCGGGCAACGACTTGTCCGTCAACGTCATCGTGCGTCCTCCGAAGACGACCACCAGTGGCGGAAGCAGTGGCCCAGTATCGGAGACCGACGCGCCGTCGGGGGCAAACGCTGCAGATGAAAATGAGACCACGGTGCCTGGCTCAGCGGCTGCGAAAGGGACGAAGGAGAGTGTGAACTGGATGATGATCGTGTTGATTTCGAGCGTCGGTACGATTCTACTAGGCGTCGCTGCGGGGTATGTGTTTGTCAAGTACCAGACGAAGAAGAAGAGACTCACGGTTTCCAAGCCGCAGTCAGCGTACTCCGAGTATGAAGCTCGATTGAGTACGGTCCCCATCATCGAGATCTCGACACCCGAGGGGAACCATTACGATGACGTCGCGATGCTGTCGAACCGCTGGAAGTCCGGTCAGACGGGCTTTGGAACGGGTATCAGCTCCGTCTTTGCTGGGTGGGACGAAGAATTGATCGCCGCTGTAAGAATCCCGTACGAGAAACTCGAGTTCGGCACGCTGATCAGTCGAGGGGGGTACGGAGAGGTGTACCGTGGCTCATATAGAGGAAATATGGTCGCGATCAAGACGCTGCTGCCCGATCGGAGACGAGATATGCGCCAGATCCAGAGTTTCGTCGCTGAGATCAAGATGATGGCGGCCATGGAGCACGAACGGATCGTCAAGTTCATCGGCGTCGCGTGGGACTCACTAGAAGAGCTCAGCGTTGTGATCGAGTTCCTCGCAGGTGGAGATCTTCGGTCCGTTCTAACCGGATTCGAAGCCGATGAAAGCCGTGACCGCGGATTTGACGCTGTTAAAGTCAAGATCGCGATGCATATCGCCCACGCGCTGACGTACTTGCATACGCTGCAGCCTATCGTCGTGCATCGTGATCTCAAGTCTCGGAATATCCTGCTCGACGAAGATCTGAACGCCAAGCTCACAGACTTTGGCGTGTCTCGCGAGCGTGCTGACCAGACGATGACTGCGGGTGTTGGTTCGAGCTTGTGGATGGCGCCGGAAGTGATGATGGGCGAGCGATACGACGAGAAGGCAGACATATTTTCATTCGGCGTAGTGTTGGGCGAGCTCGACAGCCACACACTGCCTTACTCGCATGCGACCGAGTCCGGCACAGGGCGAAGGCTTCCGGACACAGTCATTCTGCAGATGGTCTCACTCGGCAAGATCCGCGCGGCCTTCACCGACGAGGAGCAGTCTGACATGGCGCAGATTGGCCTTCGATGTGTGGCGTTAAAACCTGAAGATCGACCGACCTCCGGGGAGCTTCTGCATCTCATTCACCAAGTCTCAAGACGGTATTTGGCGTGATTCGAGCATGTTTGTTGGGATGTCGTGTCCTGCGTATGGAAATGCAATTGTGATGGTGTCTACTGTACAGCCTCCTGCTTTCCATCGGTTTCAATTGTCAATACCTATCCAGGGTCCAGTGCAGGAGCCAGTCCGACGTTGCAATTCTTCCGTCGATTTCGGGGATTCAGATTCAGGACTCCACCAGGCGACCTTTCTCATAGTCACCGCGTGTCTTCATCAACTTTCCGGCATCGATCCGATCTAGTATAACGGTATCTGCTATTCTGGTTGGCCTTTACATACATGGATACCTCCTGTACGGCTGGCCCTTGGATGGCAATACCGTCGAGAGCGGTCCCGCTCCAAGCAGGAGGAGCACACATCAAAATCGTCGACACTGAAGCTTCACAGCCATGATGACAGATCACCAAGATATGCGATTGCAGCGTCGATATCGCTTCGTACTCGTGATCCTCCTCGTATCGTCTGTCTTCCTCGACCGTGTCCAAGCCTCCGGTGGTGCATGTCGATCGGATGTACAGAAGCAAGTGTCCGCGACGGCGGCTTTCAGTGCTTGTAGCGCTGTGACGGGGCTGCGATTGGACAAGAAGCTCAAGAAGAAGGATGATAACGATCCGAGTCGATCGGCATTCTGCCGCAGTTCTGCTTGCTTCCAAGTCTTCATGCAGCTTCGATCGCTGGACGCACTCGATTGTCTGGAAGAGTACGGCACGAGCACGATGCCGCTTTGGTTGGAAGACACAGGGCCGTTGTGTTTTGGATCAGCCGCGTTTGAACCCCCTGCTTCGGTAGCGATCGCGACGAGTGCACCGCAAACTCCACCACCGAGTGAATCGATTCCATCAGTTGAGACTAGTGCTCCTCCAGTTGCTCCTGCAGATGAAGACGAGCCTGTCTCTGAGACTGGCTCGGCTTCGGAATCGAATCCAGTACCCGAAGCAGCACCAAGCTCAAGTTCGTCAACAGACGCCGCTGAGGTCTTGTCCCAATCTTCCTCGTCGAATGATACCAGCAGCTTCAGTACCGGGATTTCTAGCGGCAAGGTCGACAATGTATCACGAACCAGCGATAGTGCGCCTACAACACCTTCAAGGGATCGAAGCTCCTCCTCGATTCTTGTGTGGATGCTGATGACCACCGGTGCAATGGTCGTGCTGCTCGTCGCTGCTGCGTGCTTCGTAAAACGCCGTAAGAAAATGCTGAAAGAGGGATCGAGTTACGTCAAAGGAGCAAGTACGGGACGTGGATGCCGAGCCGAGTCGCGTACAGTTGAGTTGTCACTCAACGAACCGTCCTTCTTGTCCTCTACTACGACGGAAATCGACCAAACGACTGAAGAGATCCTGCATTCGTACCGGATCCCAACCGAGAAATTGGTGCTTGGTGCGTTGCTGAGTCGAGGAGGATACGGAGAAGTCTATGAAGGCACGTACCGCGACCAAGCTGTCGCGATCAAGACGCTTCTACCAGATCAGCGCAGGAATATGCACCAGATCCAGAATTTCCTTCAGGAGATCAAGCTGTTGGCGTCTCTCGAACATGAACGAATCGTGCAATTCATCGGCGTGTCGTGGGATTCGTTGAACGACCTGTCGGTGGTGATGGAGTTCATGGAGGGAGGAGATTTGCGGACGCTGCTCCAAGAATTCGAGGCCGATCCCCAGAAAACGTGTGGCTTTGATGTCCAGAAGACCAAGATCGCGCTTCAGGTCGCCCACGGACTAGTGTATTTGCACTCGCTCGAGCCGTCCATAGTCCACCGGGACCTCAAGTCGCGCAATATCCTGCTCGACGCCGAGCTGAACGCCAAGCTGACCGACTTTGGAGAGTCTCGTGAGATTGGAGACGGCACGATGACCGCCGCTATCGGCACAAGCCTGTGGATGGCGCCGGAAGTCATGCTTGGTGAGCGATACGACGAAAGAGCCGACATCTTCTCGTTCGGCGTCGTACTTTCCGAGCTGGACCGCCACGTTCTTCCGTACTCGCACGCCGTCCGAGAGTCGAACGCGAACCACCAGCTCCCACAGATGACGATCATGCAAATGGTCTCCACTGGACGACTCACAGTGGTGTTTACCGACCTGAAAAACTCTGGAGTCGCACAGCTTGGTCGACAATGCGTCGCGTTGGATCCAGCGGAGCGGCCACGAGCGTTTGAGGTGCTGTATCGACTCCACCAGATCAACGAGAACTTCCGACTTGAGGAAGATACCCTGTAGAATATGATATGGCTTCATTCATATAGAGGCTTCTATTTGGGAAAGCATCCGGACCAGAACACTGGACACAAAAGCGTGACACACAGCGTTGAGTTCAGCATAGCCCTGTTACAAAACACGGTTAACAATACTCTCATTTGTATGATGTCAAAGTTTTGTAAAACCTTGTTTTGGTTTGTCTCCCAAATCTCAGCTGTCCTGTGGCTCCATCGCACCAGAAGAGAGGGAGTCGTCAACTGCAGCCCACGCGCAGGACGGCTAGAGATGCTCGGCACGCAACAAGCGCATGGTGTGACGGTCACGACTGTCTCGAGGCGTCAGCTAACTGGCATCATTGTGCAGGTGAGCTTCGTGCCTAGAGCTTCGTGTATGTTCTTCCATGGCCGTGAAAGCCGGAACCCAGGGGCATTCAGATACCTTGGCTGTCGTCTCGTGGCCACGGGAAAGCGAATGCTTGAACGCCAAGAATTCGCGCGCTCTCGTGGGATGCGGTTTGGTCGTGAATGGACTCGCGTCATTTCAAGGCTGCTTCTTCCTTTGATGACAGAGTGGATTCGGAGGAAGAACCACCGGATCAAGAGGTTATATGATACCTTTAACAATACATATATCAATCAATAGGGACTGCGTACAGACGACTTTGTATTCCCACAACCTTTATAAATGAATGAAATGGTGCAAAATGATAGGAACACTAGTGCAATACATTCGAAACCGACTGATCACCAAACGGCGTTTGGCCCATCTCCTTCACGATTCCTGGATATAGACGCCTTTGCGAGCAACGTTCCAGCGACTGCAGTTTTCGGTTCAGCGTGGCACACGAGTATACCGTACGCCACCGAACCACAGTTTGCAATCCATTCTTATGCCCGGCTGCCTCTCTTGTCCAACGCAACCGCCCGACCGGCGCTCTGTTGGGGCTCAGACAGACAGAGACCGAGGCATTCTTACGTTTCCACACTGGCCGACATGAAGCGCCCGTCCTACAAGTACTCAGCGGAAATGCTGCTGCTGGTGGCTGCATGCAGCCTCACAGACGCGGCGTTCTGCCCTTCTAAGACGGATGCGCAGGTCGTGCAGTCAACGGCGTACTTGTCCTGCCAGAAAACGACGGGCATCGACTTCACAGGCACCGGCAGAACGACAGTGGACCCGTTGCTATTCTGCGGCAGTGCAGATTGCCACTCGCTGTGGTTACAACTGGAGCGAATCCTCGATCTGCAGTGCTTGCAAGGATACGATGCCGGCGAGTACCGTTTGAACCAAGATATCAGTGCTGGCAAGTGCTTTGCCACGTATGGCAATTTTGCGACTCCAGCTCCGGCGGCTACGGAGGCGTCTGCGGCAAAGACGACGACGACCTCTTCAACCACAGAGGCTACCAGCGGCGGCGGTGGAAGCACTCCTACGACGACTACGAGTACAGGAAGCAGCACTACGTCCACAGCAACCTCGTCAGTCACAACCACCTCGACTGGCGTCGCGCCTTCAGCCGGCACTGTTACGGCTGCCATGGCACTGAGCCAGGAATCATCAACAGGATCAAGAGGCACGACGACAACAGCAGCAGCCGACGGCGGTGGATCAGATGCGGGAAGTCTGACGGGGGAGACGAGTGGATCGCAGAAGCGAGATGCCAAGAACGAAGATGGCACCCTCACGACGACGGCGAATGCAAATACGAATTCGAACACAGGCACAAAGAACTCGGACGCCACCTCAGCCAACAGATCGGACGCGTCAGCTCCGTCATCCCCATCATCTGGATCGGTGCCGAGCACTGGAGCCTCGGCCGGTACCAAGTCCAGTTCATCCGTCCTGTGGATCGCCATGGGAGGTGGCGTCGCTGTGGTCGTGCTCATTGCCATTGGGCTTGTCTTCGTCGGTGGACCGAGCCTTCGACCGCCCGTGACAAGCAAGGGAGTGCACGACCTCGAAAGTGGAGCAGGATACGTCGCGACTCTACATTCGTCTAGGTCGCGTCACTCCAGCAGCGGCAGCATATCGATCCTCGGATCGTCGCCAGTCACCACCCGAGCTGCTGTGTGGGACGACGAGACTATCGAGGCTATTCGGATCCCGTACGAGAAGATCACGGTAGGAGTGCTTGTCAGTCGAGGAGGCTTTGGCGAAGTGTATCGCGGAATGTATCGAAACCAGGCCGTCGCGATCAAGAAGCTTCTTCCTGAAAGACGCCAGGACATGGGCCAGATCCGGAACTTCTTCGCAGAGATCAAGCTCATGGCGGTGCTCGAGCACGAGCACATCGTTCAACTCGTTGGCGTTGCCTGGGACTCTTTGAGTGAGCTGTGTGTCGTGTCAGAGTTCATGTCACGAGGCGACCTCCGTTCACTGCTCGTCCAGTACCAGGCCAAAGAAAGTGTTCATCCAAGGGGATTCAGCCCAGACAAGATCAAGATCGCACTCCACGTGGTTCACGCGCTCACGTACATGCACTCATTGCAATCCATGGTGCTCCACCGTGATCTCAAGTCCAGAAACATCCTGCTAAACGAGAGTCTCGACGCTAAAATCACAGACTTCGGCGTCTCAAGAGAACGAGCCGACAGCACCATGACCATCGGCGTCGGCTCGAGCCTGTGGATGGCTCCAGAGGTCATGACTGGTGGTCGCTACGATGACAAGGCGGACGTGTTCTCGTTCGGTATCGTGCTATCAGAACTAGCTACCCACACACTGCCGTACTCACACGCCTTGGAGCCTGGCTTCCGACGCCGGCTTCCGGATGCCGTGGTGGTGCAGATGATGACCACCGGCCGGCTCACCGTCGAGTTCACGGACAATTCTCCCATGGCAGAACTAGGCCGTGCGTGTGTGGCTCTCGACCCAAGCGAGCGACCAACGGCCGCCGAAGTGCAGCACCAGATCCACCAAATTTGGCGAGGCTCGACAGCCTCCGAGTAATCGAAACATTGATGTATGCGACGCAATTCCACTGGCTTGTGCATGTGTGGCTTGTTGCACGATGTGCCATCAAAACGATCACTGGACACGCGATTGCAACCATAATGCCACTGACGACTCACGGAAAGTCGAGAGGAGCTTCCTGCACTCAATTATTGAGCTATGGCGCGAGTGTTCAGCACGGCAACATCATCTCATCCTTCATGAGTCCGGATATCCATGTTTTTGTTCCATGGATCCATCAAGTCGGTCAACCTGCGATATTCGATATTTGAAGGTCTCCGATAAAGCTTTGTGTGGGTGCTCGTGCCAATGTCTGGACCTTTAAAACGTATACCTTTCTCAATTCGATATACAAGTAGACAGTCATTTTCGGTTTTGTTGACGTTGTGAGCTATCGTAAAGCAATAGGTTTCTCCCAGCTGGATGCGTGGCGGTCGGGAAGCGCGATGGCACATGCCTCGCACGCGATCTGTGTCGAAGGTCCCCTCCCCCTTCCGTGGCTGCGCAGCGAGAACACCACGAGTACTCTCGGCATTTCTACAGTATGCCTATGCGTGTTAAGCTCGCGTCGTTGGCGGCTCTGGCGGCGGCGTCGTCGCTCCATACAAGCACGACTGATGCCGCAGCCGACTGTCCCGTGACGGCCGCGACGCTGAATTCAGCGGCGTACATCAGCTGCAACAAAGCCACCGGCGCCATCCTTACGGCCGGCAAGGCGGCGAGTGTGAGTCTGGATCCGAGTATGTTTTGCAGCAACTACGACTGCTACACGGTGTGGAATACCTTAAACGATGCGAAGATAGCGCGCTGCTACCAGATGTACTCAGTGGGGTCGTACAAGCTGAATAACAACAATGGTGTCGATTGTTTCAATGACAACGGAGGCTCAACATCGACGACGCCCTCGACGCCGAGTCCTGCTTTGCCTCCTGCTCCGCCAGTGACAGCGTCTCCTGCGAGTCCGACGGTAGCACCGACTCCCGCGACGAAGGCGCCATCGACACCAACCAACTCGGATACTGGATCGACAAATACTATGACCGACGCACCTTCTACGAATTTAGGGACGACTCCATCGACGGACTCAAACTCCTCACCATCGAACGGCGCTACGACGACAGTGAAGCCTGCTACGGACGGTTCAGCGGCCACTGGCACTTCTGAAACGGGTGGAACAGAGGCTGGAGGTGGCAAGAGATCTACGACGAGTGGAGGAGACACCAGTGGAGGTGAAGGAAGCCAAGAAAATGCAAGCAGCTCGCGCAAGAATCCATCGTCGTCGTCAGCGTCGATGTCCGAGACGGCTACTACGGGCGACACGAACAAATCAAACGGCACGAGTGGCGGTTCACAAAATGCCCCCGGCGGATCGCCCAATAAAGGAGACGACAGTACTGAAACAGGGTCTTCGCGCGTGTGGGTGGCTACTGGCTCCTCGATTGGTGGGATCCTGTTCGTCGGCTTCATCTTCGTGTACATTCGGCGGCGGCGAGACAACTCCATAAACGCCCAAAAGTTAGACGGCGTCGACGCGGCCGGGTATCTGCCGACTCTACAAGACTCGCACTCTCGCCGCTCGGGTAACGACTCGTTCGCGGTCATGGGAGACGCACGATACGCCGGTGGTGGAATGACCGTGCTCTCATCCAGATTCGCCTTTGGTGAGGACGAAGTCATCGCTGCGGCTCGGATTCCTTTGGAGAAACTCAAGCGTGGAGTGCTCATCAGTCGTGGAGGGTACGGTGAAGTGTACCGTGGCACGTACCGAGACGAGGTGGTCGCCATCAAGACTCTACTGCCTGCGAGGCGTAATGACATGCGCCAGATCGAGAATTTTTTGGCTGAGGTGAAGATTATGGCGGCACTCGAGCACGAGCACATCGTCCGCTTCATCGGCGTGGCGTGGGACGCTCTCAATGAATTGTGTGTCGTGTCCGAGTTTCTCGAGCGTGGTGATCTTCGGACGCTGCTCTCCGACTACGCCGCCAAGCCGAGGAGGTTCCCCAAGGGTTTTGGCAACGCCGACAAGACCAAGATCGCACTCCACGTGGCCCACGCGCTCACGTATATGCACTCGCTCCAGCCTATGGTACTCCACCGTGATCTCAAGTCGAGAAATATCCTGCTCGACAACAATTTGGATGCCAAGATCACCGACTTCGGCGTCTCGAGAGAGCGAGCCGATAGTACCATGACCATCGGTGTCGGCTCGAGCTTGTGGATGGCACCAGAGGTTATGACTGGAGGTCGCTACGACGAGAAGGCGGATGTTTTCTCGTTCGGTGTCGTACTGTCGGAACTCGACACGCATACGCTTCCGTACTCTCACGCATTGGAGCCTGGCACTGGACGCAAGTTACCAGACACCGTCGTCGTGCAGATGATGACTACAGGCCGTCTCACCGTCGAGTTTACGGATGAATCGCCGATGACACAGCTAGGCCGTCGGTGTGTGCTTCTGGATCCAAAGGAACGACCATCGGCTGCTGAAGTGCAGCACCAGATCCACCAAATGTCGAGAGGAGAAACGGCATCCAGATAAAAGCCTACTGGTCCTGTAGTGTCGACGCTTCGACACAAATGAAATGTCAGTTTTGTTCAACCTCAAGGATGTGATCTGAAAGTGTTCGCTCGCTGCTGCATGAGGAGAATGCCAAGGTTGTCAATGACTGTGAATCTAAAATTTGTCGTCAAAAATCCCCTAGATGGAAATATCTCTAAAACTGTTTGTGAAGTCATACTTCAAGTAAGTTGTCATGTCTAGAATCCGACGATTTCGTGCAAAAATTCGGTATCCACCCAAAGATCATTCGAAACTATCCTTTCGAAAATTCGTTTTCCACACCATCCAACGGAATCAGTTAAGAACCTGTTTGAAATCTATCCCTGCAATTTTTCGCATCGTTGGCGCGCTTTTGTTCGAAGATTCTGCGGTTACCCAGCGTAACCCGATGGGAACAAAGCCGAAGTGGCGCACGAGTTGCCGTCGCCGCACGAAGCGGCACGCCCCTCCGCGTGCATGTACGTACTGAAGATCCGGCCAATGGGCTAAGCCAGAGTCCGACCGCCTCCTGGCCTCGTACCACAGTCCATCGGTCGTGAGGCGCCCATTCGAAGTCGGTGTCTGCGGCCGCACGCCGCCGCTTGGAGCCGTCGTTTTCCATTAGGCTCGCGAGCACGAGAAATGCACCGAAGCGGAACGACGCCGCCCGCACGAGGCGCAGCGGCGCGCGCGCAGCCAGTCGCTGCAGCGACTACAAGCGCGGCTGTGAAGAAGAAGAAGCTCGTGGTGGGAGAGGCCGTGTGGGTCCAGCCGAACGAGAAGAAGCCCACGACAACATCAACCACACGAGTGGCACGGTCCACGACAACAACAGCGCCAGCGCCCAGTGTGCCCCGCAAAGGTAAAGTCCAGCGTCTGCGCTCGAGCGGCGCCATCGACATCTACTATGAGAACGGCGAGATCGAGCAAGCCGTCGCCAACGACCGCGTCTCGACGACCAAGACGCCTGCGTCTGCATCTGCGTCAGCAATATCCAAGCCAGCGCCTGTGGCCAAGAGCCAGCTCGTGGTTGAGACCACGCCGCGTCAAGCTGACGTAGAAACTGCGGCTGCTCGATCGGCTCTAGAGCCCAAGACGGCTCTGTTCTCGCCGACTATGCGAGATGACAGCTCTTCCTCGTCGATGTCGTCCACACGGCGGGCGAAGACAGCGGATGCCTCGCAGAATGCGAGCCGTGGTGTCCTGCGCACGACACCACAAAGTGCAGGAGCCGCGCGAGCGTCTGCAACAGGTAAGTACACAGATATGGGCGAGGCGCTGGCGGAGAACCAGCAGAAAGTCGTCGATCTGCTCGAGACGATCCGCACCAAGCGAGATGATGCAACGAGTGTGGTACGTCGAGTGTATATGCTGATGAGCTGAAGGATTTGAACTGATTTGTGTCGTTTTGGTATAGAAAAACGCGCTTTCGCAGCTTTTGCGTGTCCTCCGAGCCGCGCCACAGGTCACGGCCGAGTGCGTGCGTCAGCAACAAGCCGAGTACCTGCTTCTCGAGACGATCCGTGCCCACGCGTCTCATGCCGTGCTCTTGTGTTACGGATGCGTGTTGATCCGGAAGCTGTGCCATTTGAGTATTGAGGCCACAGAGATATTTGTCGAAGAGCAGCTCGTGGCTGTTGTCGCCGAGGCGCTGCGTCGCTTTCCAGAAGATGCGATTCTCCAGGCGTCTGTGTGTGGTTGTCTAGCGGTCCTGGCGCAGTCGAGCAACCCGAGCAAGAACCAAATGCTCGAAGCCGAGTTCAATGTCGTGCAACTTATCGTGGCTTCGCTAAATGTCCACCGCGAATACTCCAACCTGACGCGGCAGGTGCAGATCTACTCGTGCGAAGTGCTGACGGAGCTCAGCGATTACGGCGGTCGCCCCACAGCAGCGTACGTGACGGAGTGTTCATCACTTGCGTCTGAGACGTCGACGATCGAACTCTTCACGTCGATGCTGCGTCAAGGTGTCGCGCAGCAGGACAAGAAAGTGACTTGCGCATTTTGCACGCTCCTACTCTGGTAAGAGTCTTTCTTGCTGATGTTGCCACGGTATCGCGTATCTAATCTTGTGATGTGTCTCACAGTTTGGCAGCAAACAGCGCCGAAGCTGCGTTGGCGTTGCGAACGGTCGATGCGATTGCGGATCTTTCGGTGGTGATGGCCAAGTATCCCGTCGATGAGGGTATCACGCGTTTCTCCGTCGCTGCTCTCAAAGAAATCGCCGCCACGAGTTTGACTCACTCGCCATCAAAGCGAGTCATGCAGACAGCTCGAGTGATTCTTGAAGACGACTCCTACTCTCAAGATGTGGCACGAGCAGATACTCGACGGACTCCGGATGTTTCGCGTTCGTCTCGGGACACAAGCCGCTCGTCGAAGTCGTCGGCATCCAGAGGCAGGTCAAGATCACCAAAGCGGAGTCCTTCGCCTTCTTTGTCCAGTGGGTTCTCTCGCTTCACTACCCAAGTTGGAAAAGCACCGGCAGCAGCTGCTTACGCCGGCGAAGAGTTGTTTGTACAACCTTCGAGTTCGAAGACACCGACACCGAAGAGTAGAGACGAGTACGGCAATCGGTCGTCATCGAGTGCGGTCAAGAAGGCCAAGTCGAGTGCTAAGGTGAATGAAGAACGGGAACGCCAGCTGTTGAAGACCTACGGTGCGTCTCCAAGTTTGTCGACGAAAGTTTCGAGTACAGCGAAGCCGAAAGAGCGATATGGCCCTCCACCGTCGACGGGCACACGGGATTATCCAGCCGTATCTCCGTTGCAGAACAACTTCCTCTTGGGTGTGGATCCGACGTCGCGGTTCGTCATTCCTCCGCCTCTGTCGACGCAAAATGATCCGTTGTCCAAGCTGCCTCGATCAAACTCTGGTAGACTACTTCCTCTTCCAACGGAGACGGTCAAGTTCTCGACATCGCGGATCCCGACGCCCTCTGGCTTCGTTGGTGAACAGCCCAAGTCGGTTGTTGTCACGAAGGTGTCGTCTGTCGATGACAAACGCCGCAGTCGATCCATTGAAGCCAAGAAGTCAAGTCGGACGAGCTCCTCCAGCACCACACGATCAAGCTCGACGAAGCGCTCAACATCTCCTGCTCAATCTCATAGCGATGCGTATAGTATGGAGATGATGGCCCAGCCAGCTCGCTACGAAGATGCTCGCCATGTGCCTCTCTCGCCCAGGAGCGGCGGTGCCCTCGACGAAAATGATCCTGATACTGTCGCAGAAATGCACGAGTTTGCACAGCAATTGTTGAAAGAGGAGGCGCGGATCGCGTCGCTTCTTGCTTCCAGTGTCAGTCCGATCTCTCCTGGTCGCATGACGTTCTCAGACAAACTGCACAAGATGATCGAAATCGCCGAGTCGTCCATGTTCGAACGCCCGCCAGACGAATACCTGGAAGCGGTAGCTGAGCCCCCAGCGATTTTGTCGCCCGCAAACACTTCCAAGAACGCAACTGAGTCGAGTGCATCTGGACTTGCGCTGCCTTCGTTGACGAAAGTCCCGCCAAGTGTGGCGGAGCCGAAGCCTTCTGCAGATGGACGAAAGACATCTCCAAGAGCCAAGTCAGGTGGCTACAAGGAAACTCGATCATCGCAACGCAAGGCTCCTGGCGTTCGCTCGCAAGTTAGCGTCGGTGACTTACTGGTGACTGCTCCAGGCCCTGGTGCGCCTTCATCGTCGTCAACTTTACCGGATTTGAACGCGCGTGTTCCATTCGTTTTCGACACGGCGTCGGATTCGATTCCGAGTGCTCGCTCAAAGCCTGGCCCAGAGAAGCTACCAAGTGCGCGTTCAGCGGCAGCTACTTCTGCGAATGATGAGGCGATCGCCCAAATCGAACTTCCGGACACCTTCTCGGCGCCTACTACTTCTCAAGAGGTTGCGCGTCCATCATCGCAGGACCCTTCTCCCATCGCAGAGACAGTTACTCCTGAGGAAGTTGTTGCCGTGGAGGAACCTCGCGTTGAGGCACCAGCTTCGTCGCATAAGGCCAAAAGCATGCCGGCCGACGAAGACGTGCCAGAGGAGATCGTGATGCCTTCGTCTCATTCATCGCTCCAGAAATCTGATGTCGATTCTACCGTAGCAGGCGAGCAAGACGCCCCACCAATTGTGCCCGAAGACATAGAGTCAGTATCAACGCGGATGGAAGTTGTTGTCCAAGATGTATCCAGCGAGTCTGTCGATGTCGTGGAAGAATTCGATTTGTTTGCATTCCCCGACCAGGAAGATACGACCGAGTCAGCTCCACCCATGTTTCCTGCAGGAGAACTCATTGCAACGCCTCGATATGCTGATGAACCGACCAAGATGGCCGTGGAGACGCATGAGCAGGCGGACAATGTGAGTGAGCATGTTCAAGAAGATGAGAAGGATGCACCCAGTCGGGAGGATGCTTCCTCGTTCGCAGAAAGTCTGTCCAAATCGGTTCCGTCGCCAGCAAAGGACGAGAAAATAGTCGCCATTCGCACACTACAAGAAGCCAAGCTCGATGATGACGTCAATGCGCAGTATCTTGAAGAGTCATTCGAGAATCCCGAACCGTGCGAGTCTCAACAGGAGGTTGAAAGTGTCGATCAGAGGGTTGACGAAACACCGCGTGATGGCTCAATCGACTTGTCCGCGTTTCGAGACACATACTCGGATGTTGCTGCAGCGGGGATTGAGCAAGCTCTTTCGGAAATGCACACGATTGCTACCTCGCCGAAAGCAGCGCACGTGCCTCTTCGCGAGAGATTCGACGTTGGCCAAGCGCGAGAGTTTGAAGAGATGGACGCTGTTGATTTGGGGGTGTCCGTGTTCGCGTCGATCGCTGCTGGGCAGGCGACCAATGCGATTGTGGTCGCCGCGTTGCAAAACGTCGTCAGCCTCCTGTCGTCTCCAGATGTTCTGATTCAAACGCTTGTCAACTCAACTGCTGATCAAGTTGCACACTCGAATCAGTCGGGACTTACGCCCCGTGAGACCTGTGCAGAAGGCGGTGTGGATACGTTGGAGCGAGCATCACCTCGAGATACTGTTACTGAAGGTTCCCAAGAAGCTGACGAGCCTGGAATGCTGTCTGTTCCGATGGCGTTGGAGATCCGGAAGGTTGTGGCGACTGTTGTCGCCATGTCCATCGAGCAAATTCTCGATCGCGTCCGCGCCGAGGTGCCGCAGTCACCCCGCGAAGCTGCTGTCGAGTCGGACAATCAAGTCGGCACGCCTCGAACGCCACGGATACCTGATGCCCCATCAGCTGCTATCGCTGCGGCTGTTGGTGCCATCATCACTGACTCGTTGAGTGAAGCTGTATCGAAACTCCGCACGTTGAGCCCCCCAGAAGAAAGTATCACGTCGAAGAACGTGGAAGTGGGGGTGAATACTGACTTGCAGAAACCTCGCGAGGTTGATGTTTGTGACGAGTCTGCTGATTCGGTGGAGTGCAGCGTTCCTATGGCAATCGCTATCCGACAATGTGTCGATGGTATCATTGGATTTTCGTTGGAGGGCGTGCTGAACGCGATGCGAGAAAAGGCGGCGACTGAGAGCAAGCGAGTATGTGTTGAGAAGGATGACGCGACGAACGAGAAGTTCGCCCCGGATATGATTGTCGAGTCGTTGGAAGATGTGATGCGTTGCGTGGTGTCGAGTGAGTGTGTGAGCGCTGTTGTTCGTGATGCGCTGAAAGTCGTTGTCGGCGGCGGGAAAGTTGATGAACATACCGAGGATCGAAAGTTACCCGCACAAATCGACCCCAGTGATCAGTGTGATGAAGCACTCGCCATCGATAACGAGCTTCCTGTGGCGATGGCAATCGCGATTCGGCGGACAGTCAATGGCATCATATCTGTATCACTCGAGCATGCGGCAGCGGCGTGTGTACCTTCACTTCAGGCGCCATCTCCCGAAGTCAAGGCGTCCAACGAAGACAAGCACGTCACCGATGTCATCGATACGGTGTCATCATCTGACTTGAATCGTGACGATGCCGCCATTCCTGGTGCTGACGCTGGCGAAGGTCACGAAGAAGAAGCTGTTGATGAGACGGTCTCAGTCCAGATGGCGATCGCCATTCGTAAAACTGTGTCTGCGATTGTAACCAGTTCGCTCGAGAATGTGGCTGCAGCGTCACTCAGGGACGTGAACGCGCCATTGCATCAGCCGCCACCTCTCGAAGACGATGTCCCGGGAGAAGACGCACGTGGAGGCGAATGTCGCGCGGATGATGTGGTATCTTCTGAGCCAGATCTCGATGAACCCACTGATGTTCCTGGGTGCGACGTTGAGGCTGATATCGATGCGTCCGTCTCGGTTCAGATGGCAATAGCTATTCGGCAAAAAGTCTCTGCGATCGTTGCCAGCACACTCGGAAACGTCATTGCTCAGTTTCGTGACCAGGCAACTCGCAATGATGGCGAAGGCGTCAGCAGGAGCAGTGACGAATTGTCGGTGCAAATCGTTGATCCGTCTTCGCCAGTGTCCAAGGAAGTGCTTGCAGATGCGATTGAAGCTGCCATCTCTCACTTAAAGTCTACTCGTGACGACGAACCATCAGATATGACGATGGCACCTGGAGTCTCGCTTGTCTTGGAGGGTGAAGACATCGCTTCCCAGATTTCGATTCCACTTGCTATCGGCGTTCGGTGGGCTGTGAGTGGTATTGTTGGTGCGGCCGTGGAGAATGTTCTCGCAGCAAGTGACAAGGGCACTGGCGAGCACAGTTCCTCCTCTACCGAGTCTGCTTATGAAGAATCAGAAGTCAAGGCACGCGATGATGAAACCTCAGCAACGGATCGTGTCCATGTTGACCACGGCGTTTCATCTCATTCAACACAAGATCTCTTAGAAGGCTCGAGCGCAGCTGAGCTTCCAGTCGTCGACACTGATTCCGATGCTTCCGTATCTGTCGAAATGGCGATTGCGATCCGAAAGACTGTGGACGCCATAATCGGAATTGCTTCATCCAAACTGATGGAAGAAGTTGGCAAACAGGAAACGTCGAAGATCACGAAGCTTGACAGCGATCGCTCCAAGTCTGCTGTTTCCCAGTCAACCCCAGCAAATCTCTTGGACGTCGAGTCAAGTGATGATGAGACTAGCGAGGCCGAGGATGAGTTCCTTCCCGTGCAGATGTCGATCGCGATCCGCAGAGCCGTTCACGGGATGATCGGCATATCCATGCAAGCGGCAATTATTCACATCACGAAGCTGCGACGGCCAAGTCAACTATTGCTGTCGATTGGGGAGGAAGACGGATGTGATGCTGATGATGCTGAACCATCGAGCCAGACCAACCCAATCACCGCACCTGATCTAAATGGAGCTGAAGAGACGAATCCTGACGATCCTGACGATCCTGACCGCGCCGACTTGCGTGTCGATGGCGCCCTTCCAGCGATGTTGGTCCTAGCAGCCACAGGAGTAGCGGTTGCTCTCTCTCATGGTGCGATTACGGCAAGTGAGGGAAACAAGGGCGGTGTGATCAGAGATTGTGTGGACAAGTCCAAGGATATCTGCGTTGCGGTCGAGTCTTCACACCCTTCGGTCGAGGCTGTGGAACCCATAGGAGCCGTTGAGACTGATGAGATCGTCGCTGTCGCGGAAGTCGTGCAATCGAGCGAGATCAGCGCTATAACAGAAGCCGTGGAGCCTGTTGAGGCTGTTGAAGCTGTTGAAGCTGTGGAAGCGGTTGAGATGGTGGACCCAACAGCATCGGCAGAGTCGGTGACGGACGAGACGACGCAGGAAGCGGCGGTTGAGACGACTACTGGTGCGAATGTCGAAGCTGTGGAGCCTGTCGATGGTGTTGAGGCTGTTGAGGCTGTTGAGGCTGTTGAGGCTGTTGAGGCTGTTGAGACTGTTGAGACTATTGAGGCTGTTGACGCCGTGGAAGCGGCTGAGACGGTGGAGCCACCGGCATCGAAGATATCGGTGATGGTCGAGCCGACGGAGGTCTCTGGCGAAGTCGAAGTCGAAGCTGTGGAGCCCACTTCGGATTGCGCGGAAGCCGTGGTGGCTGTGGAAACAGTGGAGGCATCATTGGAGACTATCGAGACTGTCGAGACCGTGGAGACAGTGGAGACCACCTCGGAGACCGTCGAGGTCGTGGAGACCACGTCGGAGAGCGTCGAGGTCGTGGAGACCCCTTCGGAGGCCGTAGAAACAGAGGAGGCGTCAGCTGAGGCCGTGGAGACCATCGCGACCGCGTTTGAGGTCGTCGAGGTCGTCGAGGTCGTCGATGTCCTCGATGTCGTGGAGACTAGTTTGGAGACCGTGGAGACCGTGGATGCGTCAGCGGAGGCGTCCGCAGGAGCGGAGACCCCA
>JAADWY010000542.1:0-22179 GCA_023336355.1 Pythium dissotocum
CCCCCCCCCCCCCAAAGATCTATTGGAAGTGCCGCGCCATTTCTCGTCAATTTTGACAGCTGTAGCAGATTCATTAGGAGAAAGGCCACGTCTTTGATGTTGAGTCCACAACCTCTACAGAAGAAGCCGCACGACGCCATGGGGAAACTCCTCCGGGACATGCTGTAGGCATTTAAGAAAAAAGTTCGCGTTGCATTAAAAAAAAATCACCAACACGTTTCGACCACGTGAGATGGCACCGCAAGCCACCGACTGTATCAATCGAAAGCAGCAATCGTCCTCTCCCCGCATCGCCACAATCAAGGCTGTCGTGACGATGACGTGCGGTTAATTAAGTGCACCATCGATTGAAGATTTCATCACTGGGGCACGACAAAGGTGCGAACGGTAAAACTGCAATTGAAGTTCACGGGCTCACAATAAAGCCCCCGAATTTCTCCGAACGCGACGAACCCGATAGCTGATGATGATGAATTGAGGTCTATTAAACTGCTCGTTTAGAGTTTAAATAGCCGGGCTCAGGCCCAGGTGGAAGTATGCCTACTGTACGTACCAAACTGCACTTCTTGCCACTGGGCAAAAGTCGGAAGCGAGGTGGTCGGCAATGCGAGCGTGCTCGAGTCGATCCGTCGGGTGGAACACTTGGCTACTAGCGGTGGCGTCCATCGCGGCGTTGGCTGCTGCGTCCGCCATCTTGTTGGAGGCTCGGTAGTGGTTGCGCCATGTCGTCACACGGAGCTGGTCGTCGGCTAAGCGTCGAGCGTCCGCGTAGTGCTGCAGAAGAGTAAGGATCTTCGGTGGCTTGTACTCTGCCATTTCTTTGAGGATGAGCTGACTATCACCAACGACCGCCAGAGGCATCCAGCGCTGCGCGTGGGCTGCCTTGAGACCCGTGAGGAGACCGACGTACTCGGCTTGGTTGTTGGTCGTGCGTGGGTTGCTTAGTGACATTGCAGCTGACCACACGACGCTTGCGTTGGTGGTGCTGGCATTGACTCGCACGACAACGGCGCCGGAGCCACAAGGGCCCGGGTTTCCGCGAGAGCCGCCGTCGAAGAAGAGCAGATACGAGTCGCCGTTGTGCACGCTGGAACTTTCCAAGGAGAGCGTTTGTGGACTCTCATCGGTGCTGAAAAGCACGTCGAGAGCTGCCGCGGTGAACTTGGTAGCTTGGCTACAGTATCCAGACTTCGGTCCCAGCGGAGCTCGCACCGCAACGAACCCGATAGCGAGTTACTTGATGGTGTGTACATCGGAAAGCACCAGGAAATTCCGTCCTTCTTCAAATTTATACTGCTTCCCCAAACGGCTAGGTAGACAATGATTGGACGTTGTCCTGACCGCCGCCACGTCCACTGCATCAAAAGTGTCGTCGGAGAGTAGGAAATGATTGATGAGGAAGTCCAACGACTCGTCCAACGTCGGAAGAACGTCAGACGTCGTTTTGTGGGAGGTGAGATGAAAATGAGACAGCGGAGAAGAAGTGTCGTGCTGGCGCAGTAGCTGATCTTGAAATCCGCGGACGCTGGACGGAGAACGAGACGAACACAGACGCACTTTGTGTGGGCTTTCGATGGTCGCCTCCATGCAGGGTGTTTGACGCTCAACTCCGTCCCCGTCATCGTCGCCTTCGTCTTCAAAGCTGCGGCTCGAGCTATCATCTGATTGCTCTGAGAGGTTCAACGGACTGCTTGGCGCTGCACGGTTGACGAGCTTGCCGGGGATCTTCGTCACGACGCGGTGGCCCGTGTGTGTGCACCCTCCGACTTCCTCGCGAGAGCGCTTCATCTTGCCTTGTCCTCGCTTGTGGCGCTCCACTTTGGCGGCGTACTTCTGCGCGTGCGAGTGGACTTGACGGACGGATCGCGTGCCGACGACCTCTGCGATCGCGCTCCATGGCCCCATGGGGTACTTCTCCATTCCTTGCAGGAAGCGGTCGTGCTCGTCTGGGTCCGCTGGCGCAAGTACTGAGCTCGCGCGCTGGCACCGACGCGGCGTGAGGTAGTAGGAATCATCATTGCTGGTGTCTCTGTGTGTTTTGGAGTTCTGCTGTTGGCCGTTCGTATCCAAATGAACGACTGCGTTTCCACCAGCACGTACACTACTGTAGCCTTGGCTGATGTGGGAGTGGCAGTAGTGGCGAGGAAACAGATTCCGTCGAGTGTGATCATTCCACTTGATATGGCAGTCTTGGCTGAGGCAACAGGGCATTGTCATAGTCAAGCTTGTTGAGAACGCCATCAACAAGGCGCAGAGGAGGGATAGGTCGAAAGGATTTGAAGTCCCCCCCCCCCAGGCTGGAGCCCAGCCGGGCTGGGAGCTCTTCAAACAGTCGAGCATCGGGGCCACCCAACGGAAAGCGAGCCAGTGCAGAGCCACCAAAAGTTTTGGCTGTTACAGCGACAGGTGAAATCTTGAGGGCGGCCACGTGCCTCTGTCGGATGCACTACGGCCATCCCAAATTGCAAGATTTTCACTCGTGAACTTCAAACCAGCAGGCTGGAGAACCCAGTGCAATGTTGGCTTTCGATGAGTCTGCGCTGGGCTCACTGTGCCGAAAGACTATTTTTAGCTAGCCACGCTACAAAATGGACAGCCAAAGTGTCTGCCTGACCGCATCTTTATCAGTCGTTTCCACGTCAGCATGCATCCATGAGCAACAACAACCGTCATGTACTGTCCAGCATGATCGTCATTCCGAGAGGGCAGCTGGTGAAGTTATGGGCTTGTTGCTGTGCGCTTAACTAGATCCCTTTTATCAGAGCTGCTGACCGAGCGCGGGATCCTCGTGTGTTTGTGTCACACGAATTTGTGGGGTTCAACAAGATCACTTTGGAGCTGCTCACCAAGGGGCCCAACACACACACAAATTCTGTGTGCATTGGCTTGGATGGTGCGGATGCAAATCCTTTGTGAGCGGTCGAAGCGTCGGCTCAAGAGATGTGACGGTGACAACTCACTGATTTGTGTCACTTCGTCTAGTTGTCGCAGCGGACAGCAATTTTGACTGTGGTTGCCAGTCCGCATGAGAAGCACCACAATAAACGAACGTCGCAACTACCGGTAACCATCTATTCACCCAGTTTGCGCAACTTCCTGCGAGATCAATAGGGCAGACGACCGCAATCGCTCCATCCCTGGCGACTTGTCCTTGTAAAGTCGACTCTCTAAACAAAGGACACGAAAGTGGCTCCCATCGCATCAAGACTTGCCAGCCAACAAGGACCAGTCTCCATGGAAACGCGTGGTAACACCACGCTGTCTCTTTTCACACTTTTCCTTGTCTTCTTCATCGATTTTTTTTTGTCATTTTCACCAGGGCTGCCCATGCGATTGTCACTACTCGACCTTGATTGCTGACCTCGAACCCCTTCCTCCATTTCGTGAGCTTAGCGCACCCCAGACGATGCATGGTCATCAACTCACGTCTCTTCCCACTAGTTGCGACCTTCTCGCTGCAGCCGTGGATCATTGACGTGGAGAGCTGGAGCTCGTTTGGGCTTATGGACCAGAGGGCGAAGTGCGCTGATTGTGTGCAGTCGGCCTCCCTCTCCGGTTTCTTTTTTCTGGTCTCTACATCGTCCCTTTAGTTGCTCCATGGACACTGCCTGAGTCATACAATCAGGCTTAGCGGGCGCCGTTCGCCGTAGTTGCTGTTGCAGTCGGCGTGGGTTCACCTGTGCGGTGTGGGTAGAGTCGCTGGCTTCTGGCTTGGCTCATCTACTCGGCGCCCAACTACATGCACCGAAGGCGTCCAGGCGGATGCGACCACGCGGGGGTCACCTCTCGCGGACTGCCGTCCAAGAAGCCGGGGTATTGATCTGCACCGTACGCAAGGCCTCGGAAGTCGTGGGCTCTTTAGTCGGCTTGGTGAAGCGAGGAGCAGATGAGCGTCAACGCCCGTGACAGAGCTTCATCTGCCCCGCCATGCCTTCATCACCAGATGTGTTGAAAACAACAGAGCACCAGTTGCCCCCACAAGGTTCTGCTGTAGTTGCGACGAGTGCATGCACCGGCTTGGTGAGGCTTGTTGATGCCAGCTCACGGTCACTATTGAGGCGACGCAGCAACGATCATCCGACAGCTACATGCTCACGGGCGATCTTCCGTTGCAGTCATCGTGACGCACAGTCCTTGGCAGTGAATCTCCAGTACACCTCTGCATATCCCCATCTTGAAGATGGGGATATGCAGGTTTCCCTTCTGTGGGTATGCGAGCGGAAGCATGTGCCACTGGCACATCCTCTGGCTCAACGAGGGAAACCCAAATGTCAAGTCAAATGACACAGATCTGTAAGAAAGCGTCTGTGACTGTGACCCTTTCTTCTTTCCCAGCGAGCACAGTAGTATGACCACTGTGGTTCTCTAAAATGGTGCTTGTAGATGTGTGACCTGCCAGGAAGTATTCGAGCGCAGCAAGCACATGAGGTGGAGGTGGATGCCAATCAACTACTTTAC
This sequence comes from Pythium dissotocum, assembly GCA_023336355.1. Taxonomy (NCBI): domain Eukaryota; phylum Oomycota; class Peronosporomycetes; order Pythiales; family Pythiaceae; genus Pythium; species Pythium dissotocum. The sequence continues at coordinate 4,459 of JAADWY010000542.1, forward strand.
AGTATGAAGTCGCTGCGGATAGGATAGGAGCCGACGGTGACCGCGTCGACAAACGCCAACGCCAATCAAAATACAGCAGTTAGCAGAGAGACTGCGATCATAATACAGCAGGTTGGGACTCTTGTGCTGCTCCTACCAGGCTGAGCACCGCAGCACAAGAGCGACATCGCCCCATGAAAGCGTGGCATCATCACTTGGTGCTGGAGGGGTCGTGCAGGTGAGACTGCCGTAATCTGTTTTTAGGGGCGAATCAATGATCAAGAAACCGATCATGAAGAAAGCGAAAGGCCGATGGATCTTGAGGCGGAGATTCGGCTTTTTGCTGGCATTTGCCTGCCATGAGACGTCTCGAGTTTGTAATACAAATTTGATGGCCTTAGCGGTCGCCCACAAAGCACTTGGCGAGTTTCCTGAATTGCAGTGCAGTTCAACCCACACTCGGACCTTCCACCTTGTTGGCCACGTTGTCAACTTGTCATCATCAGTTGTGGTTGCAGGTGGTGCGGTACGTCTTTTTCGTATTAAAAAATCTGTTCTCGAAACGGACACGTGGCTGCTCGTGTGTGGATCTACATTTTGCCAACTTGAACTGGCCAAATCTTCTGTAGTTGGGCAGCGCGCTCTCTCCCGATTCCGGCTTCAGGTATTCAATCCGGACACTTACCGGTAGCTGCGCTTCGCATCAAAACCGTCAAGACCCTCCCCATGTTTCCTGCAATGAAAAGCGAGTGATGCAACCAGAAACTGGGACAGACACTTTTGGGATGAGTGGAGGAAGGACCTTTTGATTTGCAGAGTGTGATTGTGGCACGCCACGAGTGCCCGTCACAGTGCAGGTGTGTAAAATAGTGGTGAGGCCGACCGTGATCATTGTGCACAGTAGCAAATATCGAAGAAGAATAGACCATCAAATTGACAGTCTACTTCGAAGTGTTTGACAGTGTTCAACCTCCTCTTGCTCTCGTGAAGAAAATGGCGGTGTAAAAATCTACCGTACTGGTTACTCGAACACTACTGTACAGGCAAAGAGTCCTTTTTCCTCTTCTTCCACATACTGTACTCGCCGTGGTAACGTCTTGCGGAGACCTTGAGGTTCCACGCAATTTGCCTGCAATACTGACAATATATGGACCAGTTTGATGGCTTGGACAGCGCTGTGCGGTGTGTGAACTGTAGGGTTCAACGCACTCTCGCTCCGTGAATCTTCCACCTTGCTGACCATCTTGTCAGCCTGCCATCATAAGTTGCGGCGGTATGTGGGACGGAGTGAACGGCGACGTCTTCTCAGCCCTAAAAAAATGCAATGTCGTTGAAAAAGGACGTGGCCGTTTATGTGGGAGTCGATAGAGCGGTGTGAGCTGTGTGAGCGTCCCACTGAAATCCCTCATTGCTCGCCTCTTGGCAAAAGTTTTGCCGCAAAACCCAAGAACAGCCTGCGTAAATCTCACTCGGTGGACTGCCGACGGCGCTCTCTGCTCTCTGTCGACTAGGGCTCCGGCTGCACTCGCCATCAAGCCAGCGACTGTAGCTTGACTCACTGCTTTCTGGCTGCTGCGCTGCGTGCGATGTAACCAGACTTCGGGGACAGACGCTTCTGGGATGGGAAACTGGGAAGGACCTTTTGATTTGCAGAGTGCGATTTTGGCACACCGCAAGTGCTCGTCTGCTCTGTGCAAGCCTTGTGGACAGTCTCTTGGGAGAGAGTCGTCATTCTTCGCTCGGTTCCCTCTTTTAGAGGACTCATCACCCGTAACACTGATGCGTCTCCCATACTATATAGTATTGGAAGCCCCAACAACAGCAAAACAGGTGAAGCCGTGGTCTCTGCCATCGGCAGTTTGCTGCGGTATGTACTATTCGTAGTAATGGCCGCGTGCCCAGAAATCCATCAATTTCTCGAATCCATGTGGACGGCCTTGCAGCCGACAACTCGTGGCAGGGGCTCAGGTCTGGAAAAAATCCGACGAATTCCGGAGCGATGATTATTATACCAGCAGCTCACCAGGAATGAAACGGCAGGCAACTTCCTTCCTCTTTCGCTCACGGTGCCGCACGAACGCAGTCGTCGATCTGTGTTGAAACTCTTGCTTGTCCAGTTGACTGTACGAGCCATGGTCATGAAGCAAAGCTGACTGACCGCGTGGCGGCATGTCCTGAATAGGCGGCTTTTCTGCCAGTGCGCCTGTCAGCTTCCATAGCCGTGATCTTGGGATTCTTTACGATAACACAGTTGGACTAGAGACCGCCACAACCAAGAAAAGAGCGATTGCTGGAGACACTTCGAAGTCGCGCAGTATCTCTTCGCGTTACACCACCCAGACTGTATCACAGCAATAGCTCAGGAAAGATGCGAAAATGGATCGACGCGTCGTTCTATGTGGATCCGCGGGAGATCAGGAGCAGTACCGTGAATAGTGGCAGATTCGAGGAGGCAAAAGTCCGGAGCGATTGGGAACATCATGGGAGAAGAAATGGACGATCCCAAGTCGGACTGTGGAAGGGGTCCACTGCCATCCCACGCAAATTCCCCGAGGATGATGATAGGAACAACGCGTGATTCACGCGGCGTGAATCCTATACCAAGGTTCAATCGCTGCCCGCACGGCACTGTGATGTACAGGACAGTTGTCTTGAGAGACACCGACTGCAAAACCTCATCTAATTGAAGCAGCCACCAATACTTGCATCCTGCAAATCCAAATCGATGGTGTGGAGCTCAAGACATTGAAGACTACCGCACAGACCACACGGCGCTGGACAGTGTACAGTGCAGTCTGGTACCTAAAAGAAGTCGAGCCTGAAAAGTCGCCGTCTTGCCAATCTATTTCCTGTACCCACAGCTTCAACAACTGCCGTAAAAAAGTGCATGTCTCCACCACAAACTGCGGCCAAACTAATAAACCCCTCCCCCCAGCCATACTGTACTGCCCACAGTGAGTTTGCCAGGACTTGTTTCGTCGGTCGATGTTTTTCGAGATTTTGTGGAGCCCAATCGAGAGCCTTGACATTCGACTGTGAATCCATGTGACCATGAGATCGCATGTTGAGTGGAGAAAGGGAAGGGGACGGGAGGAGTGGAGAAAGGGGGATGTGAGCTGCTGCGCATGATTATGGCCACTCGTGGTTGTTAGGCTCAGCTGAACGAAGCTCGCCATCTATCGGCTATTCTGTGTGGAGAGTCTCCACTGTCATGGTGTGAGTGTGAGGGTTCAACCGCACGGATCCATTTGGGTCTCACTTTCTAATTGACGGAACACGCCTCACCTCCACACTCCACACACGAGTCACCATGTCCAAGACCATGAAGCGTTCTCGCGCGGCTCGCCACCAGACTGCGCCGTACCCTTCGGCTTCGGTGTCCATGCCAGAGTCGCAGCACCCGACGGGGACGTGGGCTGCTGAGGAGCACGATCGCTTCCTCGAGGCCATGAAGCTGTACCCAAAGGGCCCATGGAAAGCGATCGCCGACCACGTCGTCACGCGCTCGGTGCGCCAGGTGCAGACTCACGCGCAGAAGTATCAGGAGAAGGTCGTCCGCCGCATGCGAGGATTGCGGAAGCCAAAGCGCAAGGGCGATGAAAGCGACGAGGAGATCGGACACCGCGTTGTCCTGGGAACGTACGGCAAGCTGCGAAAGCGCAAGGGTGACCTCGCTACCCAGTCCGATGTGCACGACGCTCCAGTGTCGCCAGCGCAAAGCGAGTCGGCCGAGACGGACGCGCACCATGACAAAGACTCGGAACCCGAGTCGGGCGACGAGTCGGACAGCTCGGCCAGTGAAGTAGCTCACTTCCCAGTCATCTCGGTTTCGTCGCCTCTCACGCCACCAACGCAGCCCCACCCAAACATCAAGATCTCTTTCACTTCGCTGTTGGAGACGTCAGCTACACAGAGCATCGAGTCCAAGGACATTGCGCCGCTGCCTCACAACGAGCTCGGCCCTGGCTGGTTGTACCTGGACGACTTGGGCGACAAGGCGCTGAGCTTACTGGATGAGCTCGATGGACCCACGGGGTTGCCGTCATTGGGCGAGTCACTGGACTTTTTCATCGAGCACCTCTCGATCATGACGTAGGGAAGGGTCCACTTGGGACATATGTACACAGTAAATTATTATCAAATTGCATCAATGCAATCCGCCATTCTTCAACTGCACTGTTTTCCCATCTCGCACTGACCACTATCCGGAAGCTTCGCAACCGCCAAATCTGAGCGCATGAGGATGCGCAAGTTCCTGGACAGATCAGTAGGCAACCGAGTAGAAGAAGAATCCAACAGCTCAACCTCAGTCGGTCGTAGCCTCGCCTACTGGACTCCACCTAAGGAAGGGATCATCATCAAGCCAGAGGACTAAAGTCGCACCACCAAATCCCCGCGCCTTGCACGGAACCTGAAACGCAACGCGTTTCCCACTCAACTCTCGCCTCTATCGATGCCTGTCCACCTGGGATCCCCTACCGCTAGAACATGAAAGGATTCGCCTGGTTCCCATGTCGTACCCCGCATGATACGTCGCGCTTCCGTGCGCTTGGCATCCTGCGTGCAGCGCAGTCCAATCCCATTGCTGTGCGTAACGTACCGCCATTGCGTAGAGCCGCTAATCCCCACACGATTCCGCTTGTTGTAGCTCCTGGCTCTACGTCACCGTCCAGTACAAATTGAGTTCATCAATGTCACTGTAGCCATTTGTCACAGTGAGCACTCAGCAGACAGGCCACCGATGTGTGCTCTAGTGAAATCCCATTCGCTATGACTTCGGACAAAGTGACAGCAGCAGCTGGAGCTTTGGTTTTTTGTCGCGTCAGGCACAAAGCCAATCCAGATGCGTACAAAGTCGCGACGGTCTGGTCCAGAGCGACGTGACGTAGCCATAAGCACGCGCGCGTGTACAGTGAATTGTGTCAAGCTGATCTCGCGATCATCAGATGAAAAGTGTCCTGCACTGTCCATCAGAAACCGGCTCGCCAAGAAAACACAAAAGCACAAGAGGAAGTCCATCGCTACTCTCACGGAAGATTCTCTTTTCCGACGGCGGCGGCGGAGGAGGAGACCAATTGGACTCGCAATCGCGCAACACTGGAAGTTCCAGTGTCCGCGCGACCAATTGGTTAGACCCAGATCGGTTCCAGTCTGGAACCGATCTGGGTCTGTTCTGCACTCTTGAGCCCCCGCCATCATGTATGAGTGCTTGTCGGGCATTCCGGCCACTCTCACGGACTGAACTTATGGGTGTTCACTCTCTTCTTGATGCTTTGGCGGTGTAAGTACTTGTCGTATTTTGTTGTTTTGGAGTACAGAGAAACCATCAGCGAGAAAGCGTAAACTTGGCAATGGCTTGGAAAGAGTCGGCATGGGGTGTCTCAAAATCACAAAATGCGATTTCTCTCTTCGAATGCGTTTTACGACCACTAAATCCAGTCGTCGTGGAACGCGTTGAGTTGAGACAGCAACGATTGATGACACGGCTCGTCTTTGGGCGGGTGTGATGATGCGTCTGTTTCTGACCAACTGCAGCTTGCAGATTGCTCCTCGAACGCCAAGCACCCCAGCTTCAACCACAACCTTCGGCAGCGTCTGCAACCTTTGCGCGTTTCACCGAGTCAGGCGTCGGGAAGGATTGTCCGGACGTTCAGAAGTTTATGGCGAATGAAGAAGGAAGAGCGAGGAAGCGCAGTCCGCTCGCTCGCTCGACCTTTAGGCTTCAGCACGCCATGGACAGCCTGGGATTCAGCACTGTAGAGTTGTTGGAACCATCTCATCAGCTCGACACTTCCAATGGCGTAATGTAAAATGCGTTCAATCCGCGATCCACTTCTTGTGATCGCTGACAATGGAGCCGACGACAAATCGCTTCGACGTCACCACCAAACTTCTATGACAGGATCCCGATCCCGATCTGCCAAACACACCTGTACTGTAGTGGGACACTACTAGTGGCGCTTCGCTGCTGCTCATGCCGATTCCACGATTCCACTTCGTCCGATGTGTCAAGTCAGCTTCGATATTTCTTTCCAATGTAAAGTGTGGGGATGAGGATGCGTATGGGAATGGAACAAGCTTGTACTATGGGAATAAATAGCTGTGCTAGTACGGTAAGCCAGGCTGCAGTCCAACTGTGAAGACGTTATCGCAATGGCGCGTTGTTGCTTCAAACGCTCGCCAGGAACAGAATCAATGAGTCTTCGAGGTCCTTGTGGTGCACTTCGGTGGCGTAGCCGAATGGATCGGAGCTTGAGCAGTATGAAAATGGGAGCGGCTCAATCGTATCCAGCGCAGCATCCAATCGCACTTGTGGTTCCTCAACTGCTGGCGTGGCTTGGAACAGCATCTCTTCAAAGGACGTCGGCGAGCCAGGCGCTTCCGTGCTACGCTCAATCGCCTTGCGTACGATGAAACCTGCCGCTGCTTGGTCCACTCGGTGCTCTGGACGTGCAACGCGCTTCTTCTGCTTTCGCAAGCCGCGTTGGCGCCGGGCGACTTTCTGTTGGTACTTCTGTGCGTGTGTCTGGACCTGCTTGATGGAGCGAGTGCGGACGTGGTCGGCGATCGTTCGCCACGGGCCGAGAGGGTACATCTTCATGGCTTCGAGGAAGCGCTCGTGCTCTTCTTCAGACCAGATTCCGCGAACCAGCATTGAGTCGCTGTCGTCCATGTAGTCGATGTTGGAGGTTGTGTTGAACTGAGGAGCTTCCATGGTGGTGTGGAGTTGCTGTAGTAAATGGTGCTGCTGGTTAAGCGCTGGTTGGTTTGGTGTTGCTGTGCGCAAATGCCTGCAAGTTGTGAACTGGCCTGCCACTGGCTTCGCTGCCTGGCACCCCGCCGTTGGGATGGACGGACGGACTGGATCGACTCCGCTCTCGAGCCCAGAGTCTGTCAGACCTCCTGGGCGACTGGCCATGTGCCTCTGACGCTTTTCTTGTGCAGCCGCTGCGAGATCCTGCCTTGTGCAGTCTGTACACTCGACCGCTGTCGACCCCATGGTGAGTCTACCGCAGTCCAACGCCATAATAAACGATCTGCATTCTTGAACCCCCGGCCGTTGATACCGTACAGTACAGAAGGAAGCCAGCTGCTCTCACTCTCTCTCTCTCTCTTTGTGAAACAGCAATGGTTGCTCATGTTGGCGATCCCAATCCGATGACATCTTGAATTCGCCGCGACATTACAACCGCCCTTGGCCGGCTGCGGGCACTGTGCAGATGATGTCGCTCTCGTCCATAAAACCAAAGAAAACCCACATAAACGATCCCACTCACACTGTCCATCTGCGACGCAGGAAAACAATTCCGCACAACTCCAGTGCTGGCGGAAAATCTCGGAGGATTTTGGGAAAACAGGGATTCTCGTGTCCAGCTGTGTGGGATTTTGAGGGCAAGCAATGATGTCCCGTCACCACGGTACTGCTTGGTGCGACAAGAGTGCTCAGAAGATAGGGAGCAAAAGTGGCACGACACAGGTGACGTCGTCTCGGGTTGGAGCGGCGTTCCACTTACAGTTGCACGAGGCACCAGGCTTATATTGCGACGTTTCTCAAAATGATTGGCCTGGCCATTTTCTACGACTTCCAGACGGCTCGGAAAGTGAAAACCTGTGAACACTTCTTCACACAAGAACTCTGGAAACTGGCAAAAAAAACAAAAAACAAAACAAAGGCAACATTCGGTGAGTGGGTACATACTGTACTGTACCACAGTGCGCAGCCTTTTCTGTGGCGACAGTGTACAGTACTATTGAAGTGGCGTCACGCCGTGGGACTCTGCAGCACGATGCGTGTCCCAAGAGGGATGGAGCCAAGGGCAATCACGATGGGAGCGGCGCGGGTACTAAACAAACTCCAGAGTTGTACCGGTGTGTCGTGTCTCCCCCGGCAAGCTGGTCAGAATTGTCGCTTTTGGACAAACGCAGTGATTGTGGTCGGACTCGCGTGTTGGTGTTCACTGCCATGACGCACTATCCAGGACGCCTGCTTTCTCCATTGAGACAACGACGGCTTGCTTCGTGCTTTCCTGCCAGATGACGCTCGAGATCCATGGCACATGTGCCGATACACCACGAGGTGGTGGCAGCAGTAATCCAACAGAATAAACGCCAGACCAACAGGCCAATCGCCGGAGCAACATTCCAGGAAACTATTCACTCGCGCCATTAGCGCCTATCCAGCGTCGGCCATGGGGGTCCTCCCGCAAGAGCCCCCACGCCTTTGTCCACACAGAAAACCTGAGCCAACCAGAGGATGTCGCACGAATGTGGTGGTGCTCACAGTCAATCCACACCACAACGCCGTGTTGTGTTGTGTTGGTGTTGGGTCTTGGTGGGGATTACGGCCCAGAGTGAAGGTCGGCGAAGCAGTTGAAGTCGACCAAGATGCCAACAGCCGCGTAACCATCCCACGCACGGAAAGGCACAAGGCACATGGGCGTCGATGGGAAGATCTATGCGGAGCTGGCGTCGCTGTGCAATCGTAACGAGACTGCACGCGCAATAGAGCTGGCTAACAAAGAGACGCAGTCGGTACGTGCGGGTGGATGGATCCTTCCAGGATTCCAGGATTCCTGGCTGGATCCGGGCCGGTCGTCGGATGCCACACAGACATCAGGCAGCCTGTCCGACCCTGTCGCGCTGACCTGCATCTCACTGGTCGTTATCCACAATAGCCGGTGGTGCTGTTGACCCTGCTTCAACTTGCTGTGATTGCGGAGGATGTGGTGAGTACAAGGCCATGGCGTCGTCTTTTGCGAGATACGCGTCATCTCCTATGGGTACATCAGGGTTGATGGCCTTGTGTCTCACGGACGCTTCAATGTTGTCCTGTACTGTATCTGGTACTGGCTGGCAGCGAGTGCTTCAATTGCTGCTTGCATGCGCCAGTCGCGCGACATGCAACCTCAACGCAGCGATCTCCAAGGTTTGAACCCATCGACGTGGGCAGAGATTAATGATGATGCTATCCATCTCAACGCCTCGTTAATTTGTGTCGCACAGGACGGCAAGACGCTCCTGCACATCGCAGCAACCAAGCGAAACCTGGTGAGACGTGTGGCATGTGGCTACCTCCAGGGCTTCTCAGAGAGAGGACAATGCAATTCACGCGTTCTCCGTTCCCAGCTTGTGACTAGATACCTTCTCGACGCAGGAGCGGACCTCAAGGCAAAAGACAAGAAGGGTGTGCGGCTTGTCGACACAGTCACGTGGACAGATGTCGTGTATCCTGCCGTCGCTTGTCCTCTACAGAACGCTGTATTCAAGCTAGAACAGCGGAACGAGGCCCTGACCAAACATACAGAAGAGCTCGTTGATACCACGAGGAAAACAAGGTACGAGACGGAGAACCTCGAGCTCGAAAATGCTGAGGTACAGGCGCATCTCGAGGCCTCAGTTCAATACGATCAGAGCTTGAAGGACCAAATCAAAGGGACAAAGGCTCGGATTGAAGATGCAGAGGAAGCTATTCGCAACCAAGGCCCTCGTATTGCCTATATCGAGGAGGAGATCAAGTCAACAAAGGATACCATCACGGATCTAGTCCAGCAAGTTAACAATACTGCCGCAGCCACTGCCGCCTTCAGGAAAGAGAGCGAACGTCTTCGAGCCCACCATGCCGACCAACTTCGACGACTTTCCGTGGCTGAAAAGCGAAGTGCCGTCAAGTGTGAAGCCATTGAGACCATGCAACGTTTTCAGTCAGATGAGTTGCTCCAAGAAAAGTTCGTCAGATCACTCACAATCACCTGCCAGCGTGTCACCATCGTCAAGAAGTTAGCGATGGGCGGTGTACAAGCACGTTTGGTGGACGTTCTCCTGTGCTACGGAGGCGGAAATCCAAATATCTTCCGCCACGGAGTCTCCACGGTCACTCTGTTGATCTCCACAAAAGCAAAGCACGCCGACGACCAAGTGCTTTGCACATACCTAAAGCCGTGGCCAGCGTCATCGCTCATTCCTACTCTCGCCGAGTCGATGCCCGCGCTTGCAATGAAGACCGAGGACCCCATCAGTCTGTTACGCGTGTTCACGGACCTGTTGCACCAATTCCAAGATGAGCCGCTGCAGTCAGATCTCACACGCGAAGGTTTGCAGGCATGATGGCACGCTTCACGCACTTTGTTTTAACTGACTGGCATTGTTGTGTCGTAGATTTTGCGGCGGTGGTATCGGTTGCAGCTCAAACAATCGCAACCCATCCAGTCATTGCAGCAAGCACAGACGTTGATATCAAAGCAGCGATGGAGAAGCTAGCCACACTCAAGCAAAATGAGTAAACGCCACTACATTCCAATACTTAATTCTCATACTGCAGCTCTCATCGTCTCTCGCGGGCGACTCGCACATGCGTGGGCCGTCGATATCGCTCGCTTAGTTCTCGTCACTTTCCTCGTCTTCTACAATAGATCAAGAGGGTCAGGCTGAGATCCTGCCCTCATACTAACCTGCACGGAAACCACCCACCACTACGACGCCCAGCCTCATCGTCTGAATCGCTTGGCGGATGGACCGGCAGGAGACAACGAGCTGGTCTTACGTTTCCGTGCCGCAGCGCGCTTGTCCGACTCGAACGTGAAGCCCACGGGAGTCGTGAGCTGCTGTCGTCGCACGGCCGGCACGCCGACGCCTCCGCATGACTGCAGCGCCTTTGATTAAATATCCAACACACACAGTCGTCAGTTACCGTCATTCCACGAAGGAGATAGATACAGTATGGCCACGCACCATAGTAAACGCCCGCTTGTCGCTGCCGCCGCCAGTCGTCGGCGCGTACGAGAGCACCGACCGCGTCGTGGTCTCATGGTACTTCTGGTTGCGCTTGCGCGTCTCCAGCACTTCCTTGCGCAGCGCTTCGATCTCGCGCAGCTCGCGTGAGGTCTTGGTGAGCTGCGCATCGCGGGCCTTGGCCTTCTTGGGATGCGCGTGGAACTTGGGCGACTGCGGGATCGTGAGGCGGCGCTTACGCACCGATACGCGGCGCGTGTTGTTAGGACCATGGACATTTTCCTTGTCCATGTCGTCGTTCAAGCGGCTTTTCCCCTTCTTCTCGGTCGCGCGCGCCAGCGACGCTTTGGTGGGGCGCAGCAGACGCGCCGAGGCTTCGATCGCGCGCACCTTGGCGATGCGCGGTGGTCGGCTGCGGTAGATAGATTCTTCTTCATGGAGATCCGTCCAGAATGCGGTGGGCGCCATGTTGGTGGTGTTAGCGTTGGTGATGAAGACGGGGAAGGAAAGGGTTCTGTTGGCGTTCGATAGACTTTAGACTCGCCGATCGTTTTGGTGCAAACTTGATCGCGGGTTTTCGAATGGAGGCTTTCAAACTTTCAAAAACGGGGGAACAGCAAACGGATCACGTATCGATTTGGAGAGGGTATGTATTCACTCATAAAATGGTGCCATCCGTTTTCAGAGTATCAAATAAGAGGATGTAGCTATTTCCGGGACTTCGCGATATTTTATATTCGTGCGCAGTGGCCTGCACTCCATGCCGATTCCAGGAGATCCACTCGCTACTGCAGAGATGAATCGCCATGAAAGGTTAGCACGCCTCCATACGAGCTAGTCGGTCTCATTGTGCTCACTATCTGGTGATTTGTAGGGCGAAAACTCGGCTTCAGCAATCCAAGGAGAATGCCACGAAGGCCCAGCCGCCGCGGACGAAGGAGCCCACGGCAGTCGAGCACATGCATGTGAAGATACCACTCAAGTCTCAAGAGAAACCCGCCGCGTTTCCTCTCAATTTTGCCGAAACGTTGAAGGAAGAGTATGCCATCAAGTACCTGCAACGGTTAGGCGCGACGCCAACGCACGACAACATCGCGACTGTGTTGAAGAACCTGCCACTGGATGACTGCCAAATCACATCAGCATGGAAGGCACGCGGCTCGCTGTCAGACGTTGTGATGGTTGATCTGTACCCGAAGCTTGGCTACATTGGTGTGCGTGAGGAAGCCGAGGAGACGAAACTTGGACGAGCCCGCTTGACTTCCGATGACGATGATCGTGGCGATGGACTCACAGCATCCAACGGCTACCTTGTCGGAAGCGTTTGCATGACCTTCGACGACATGAAACGACGTTATCTGCTTCCCTTCAAGCATGGCGTGAGGCAGGAAAGCGACGTACTCACAATGTACGCGATGAAACACGAAGAGCCACTGGCATTTGTGCACATCCCGGCTTTGGCTGAGATCCACACCAAGCCAACGTTGCAGCTTTTCGGTCGACGAGCTACACAGCGTCGGATCAAGTGCATCGAAGAGCGCGTCGTCGCGCCCGACCTGAAACCGGAGACTACGAGGCAAATGCTTCTCACGTTTTACGCCGCCCTCCCATTTGCCTCCCTTGGAATCCGTGGGGACCAGGAGAAGGACATGGTACTGGAGTTTCTCACCCACGACAGCCTTGTGATGCTGGTCGAGTCAGCCGTACGCTATCTGTATCTCGAAGTCTTCTTCAAGCTGGGTTGTCTGGGTGCCGCCGATCTCATCAAGTCCGCGACGATCAAGTCGTACCATGAGACTGCTCCGGCCGAGATCGAGACGCTGTACGTGACGATCTTGCGGCTGTTCACCAAAATCAAGCAGCGCATGGAGCGAGAAGAGAAAGGGATCGTTTTGTATCTTCCTCTTCAACTTCTCGCGCTTCGGGTTGCCGTGGAGACTGTGTACCGATGTCAGTATCCAGTCAGCTTCAACGTCACGACACCGACGATGCAGTACATTCTCAAAGAGATGGACGACCAGATCACCAAGCTGCTCGATGGTGATATTCTGCTGAGCCGCATTGGCATTCTTGAGACGACTTGTGAGTCCTCGAAGATCATGGCGTCGAATCCGTACCAGGCCAAGAAGCGCCACACGAAGCTTCGGGACCAGTTCTTCCAAACGAGCGAGGCGATCAACACGATCTTTCCCAACCCCGTGTCGGGAAAGTGTCGTAAAATGATCAAATTCAGGGGCGGCGCGTCCATCGGAAACTACCCGCTGCCAACAGTGACGTCACCACACGATACCGCGGAGGTGGATCCTCACGTGCCTCCTGCCATCGAGAAGAACTCACGCACACCGACGCTGCCTCGGGCATCATTGGAGACGAGGTTGGAGTTGCTGCAGCTCATGGAGGACCGCCGCACCAAGAGCAAGGGAAAGCATTTGTCCCGTCATCTCAAAGCCTCGACTGCACGGTGAGATTGATGAAAAAAAGATATATTTCTCAAAGGTTTTTGACCAATATCAAATAAACACGATGTGAGAGTACGTGACCGGTAGGTAGTATCCTTCGACTGGGTTCTTCTTGCAAATAGCCCTGGGATACGAGCAAAGCGCGCCAAGAAAAAGATTCTCTGCGCTTACTGGGTAAGACGCGAGTAGAGCTTCTCGACGTCGCCCTGGGCCTCAGCGACCCACATGCGGCCATCAGCGGTCACGACCTCGCCCTTCTCGTTCAGGAAGATGAGCATCGGGATGCCACGCACGCCGAACTTGGTCGACAGCTCGCGGTGGGCCTCACGGTTCTCGAATGGCAGCGCGAGGAACGGCATCTCGCCGTAGTACTCCTCGAAGGCGCCGACGTTCTGGTCCGACGACACGAACACGAGCTCGACGTCGCTGTGCTCCTCCACGAGGTCCTCGTACGTCGCGCCGAGGAATGGCGTGAACGCGCGGCACGGTGGGCACCAGTGGGCGCTAAAGTACAGACCGACGACCTTCTTGCCGGCGAGCGCCTCCTCCGTGGACTTGGCGCCGTCCTTCGTGCGCAGGTGCGAGCCAAAGTATTCCGTCCAGACGCCCATGATGCTGATGTGTGTTGTGTGTAAAACTTGAGCTTTTCAGTTGTGAGAAGGTCTGTCGTCGTGGACGTTGGAATGGATAGGATAGGGGGGCGGGTCAGGGATATCCTGAGGGAGGTCTAAAGCTTAGACCCGGTCAGTTTTCGGGCCGATTTGGGTTGGCAGAGGGCGGACGACGTCAACAACCAGCCCCACAGTTCAAGAACGAAGGCCACCGTCGCAGAGGATCAAGGTCTAAACCAAAAAGATTGCGTAGCCATCTGCGTTTGCTGTTCCCGCCAAACCCAGAATGGATGTTAAGCCCCAAATAGTGATACACTAGCAAATTGTATTGTCAAAGCAACGTTGATGGATGTTTGTGAAGGTTAAGGAATGTAGACGAAGGTAAATGAGGTGGAGCCGATATTGGATGAGATTTGACGGCCTTCCAATAAGCTTATGGAAGTGGTGACGCCCATCATGTTGGCGCGTGGGCCTTCTTCCCTGGATGTGGGTACATCAACCACAATCCAATGCATTCGCAAGTAAACTCACTCGGGGTGTCCAACACTAGAGGAGGTGGTTTTGAGATCTCTCCTTTGCCAGCGCATTGCCAGTGGCGTGGAACGAGGCCCTGCGGAGATCTGGGTTCTGGGTCCTCATGGGATTGGCAGGACTCCTGCCGATCGGATTCTCATCGGCGATGCATTTGGAGCTGCCAGCCACCTGGACTTGCGTCGGAGGGATGTCACACCACATTCATGGCCGGCTTGGCATGATGCCAGGCATCTTTGTGTCCTCCGCTCCTGCAGATCTAGTTGAGATTGTGTGTGGGTTGGTCGGTGGAACTCTGTAGCTCCAGCCGCCTCCTCTCGTTGTATTCTTGGTGGTATTTTATCATTTTGGTTTGTTCACCGCCTCGCATGTGCTCTTGAGGGTCGGGCCATACGTCTCCCTCCCCTCCATCTCTTCTTCTTTCTCTTCTAACACTATAAAAAACACGACACTCTTCACACGTTTCTTCATCCTCGTCTCGCACACTCACTTGCTCAGGCAAACGGCGACGCCGTGCGGCCTTTCTTGTCGGAGATCCAGATCCGCAGCTTCTCCAGCTCCTCCGACGGCCGGCCGCCACTGGCGTCCTCCTTCTCGATGCTCGGTCGGTCCGAGTCGTCGGGCAGCCACTCGATATTCACTTCAATGTCTCGGCGGTTCGACACGAGCGGCATGAGCTTGCCCACGAACCGCTGGCGGCTCGTTGCCGGGAGGTGTGGGATCTCAATGCCACGCACAGTGATCTTACTGGCCGCCGTGCCATTGACGATGTCGGCGATCCAGCCGCCCATGTACTCGAACTTGTCCGGTCGGCCTTTGCAGATATCGCGCCGCAGCGACAGCAGAAACTCGGGCGTGAAGTGCTTGCATCGCTTCTGCAGACGGAACTGAACGAGCGCTTCGTTCAGCGTCTGCATGGCGTCCGTGTTCTCCATGCCGTGGGTGCCCACTTCGTAGCAGTCGCTGCACAAGTTGTAGTCTGGACACACCGAGCACGACCATAGTGCGCCCGTAATCGAGTCCACACCGCAGCCGTCGCACGGCACGCCCTTGTGCACCACCGACTTCTTGCGCTTGAGCTTGGACGCCATGAGCGAGCTGCCGTAGCTCAGCGCCGAGCTCAGCTTGGCCTTGGAGAAGCGACCGTTCTTGCCGGGCTTCTTCATGACCGATTCACTAGCCGTGTCGCTTGACATGCTGCCGCTGTTGCCCTGCGACTGGGACCGCGGATTAGAATACGACTGATCGCGGTGGGAGCCAGGAGAGTCGACGCAGTTCCGCGCAAACACAATCGTGCGGGAGCCACGCTGCGAGACCAGCAGCTCATCGACTTGGTTCTCAGTCATATGTCCCTCGATTGGGTTGTCGTTGATGCTGAGTAACGTGTCGCCCACGACCACGCCTGCCTTGAACGCCGGCGAGTCTCGCACCACGGCCGCCACACGCACAGCGAGCTCCGCCGTGTCCTCTGAGATGCTCAGTCGCGTGGAGAAGCCTGTGGACTTGCTTTCGCTGAATGTGACCTGGTACGCGTTGAGCGCCTGATGTGGGTCCAGCGAGTACGACCGTAAGGAATCCGTGATCGTATCGGTGGTCGCGGTCGATGACGAGCGGCGAAACGAGGACGAGGACGAGAAGGATGGGCGCACGGCCGACAGCTCACTCGCGAACTTGGGCGGCTTGGCGTGGACCATCACGCGACGCAGGCCATGCAGCGCGCGTGTGGATCTGTCGTCGCCCACGACACTAGGACCCATAAACCGATGCGACGCGTAGTCCTCTTCCTCAAAATCGCCAAAGCCCGCCGGTCCTCCTACACCCAGCGGCGTGCCCAGCTCGCCATCGCTGCCCATGTAGTCGTCGTCCACGTAGTGGTCGCCCTCATCATCATCATCCACTTCCGTGTCATTGGGCGACGCGATCTCGTTGTTGTTCTGCTGCATCTTGCGCTTCTCCAGCGACTCGGCCGCCGCGCCGCTACTGCTGCGCGTCGACGAATGTGACGATAGTGTCGGCTCTCGCGCCATACTGGGGTCGTTGCTATTCGTGGTGTCGGCTGGTGATTCTTCGCAAATGGCTCGCGATTCCGTAGTGACCGTGGAGGATCCAAGGTCGGCGCCAATACTACCGGTAGCCAGGGAAGAAGGGACTTCGACTTCGACGTGGCCCGCGGCTCGTGGGCTCCGACTCGGATTCAGACTCGGACTGGCACCGCTGCTGTCCATAGTGAAGCGCCGTCAGGGAAGCAGGCAGTCAAACGAGGAGCTCGCTTGGCCCAGATCGATGGGATGCGCTCGCTTGCCTCTGGGGTCCCAGACTTTCGCGCAGTGCCCCTCACTTCCAACGGCGAGCGTGCTGGTGATGAATGATGATGAGGATCAGCGGCAGGCAGCCCGCAGTCAGTTCGTCCCGTTTGGTGGGATTGGGCAGAAGCGCCATTTTCTACCCCCACGCACAACAATAGTCAGAAGGCGCCGACAATTCTGGCCCGATAGACGACGGGGCTACAATTCGGGATAGGTACGGACAGGCGACAAGACCTCCGTCTCTCTTCGCGGTGGAGCTCCCGAAAACAGCTGGTTTTGTCACCTTGTTTTGAGAAATGCATGACATAATGACCTTGGATTGGAGATTTGACGACTATCTCACCTTGTTTTGGAGTCGAATCCGCGAAACGACACGCTTGAGATCCCGTCGCAGACGGCAACTCACTCCACCTGGCTGCAGTGGGTGTCCTTTTGTCGCGGCTCCCTAGAGAAAAACTACTGGCAGAAGCGAGCGAGACTGACGTGCCGCCGAAGCCACGATTCTTCTATCGCAATGAGAGCGGAAGCCGCTCGCGACTGACGACAGCGCTGGCGATGGCTACCAACTGGATGGGTGTTACATGAAGCCTTCCGTAATGGAAGAAACGTCTGTGTTTCCTCGTCGCACGCAAAGTCACTTCAGCTAATGCCCAAGCGACACCGAGGCGCGATGTGATATGCGACGTACAATTAGGGTGAATGTGCGTGAGTCGCGTTGTCGTGAAGGTTTCCTTGAATCCGCCTTGAGTTGAAGTGCAGCCTTCGCAAAGACCAACGCGCATGCTCCGGCGAGTTTCTCGGGAATTGAGCGGCGAGCAAGATGCACTGGTCTCCATGTAAATGCATGTGGGACGCGAGTGTAGATTCAAGACGACGAGGGGATTTCCGGGCAAGATGCGACGGAGATGGCGGCGAGATCGGCTCCACACCACCGCTTCTTCATCCACATGCTGCTCTCATACTCATTGAGCGTTTGCCTCTCCACCGCACAAGCAGCCCGCCCCACTCGAGTCGCCACCACCACCACGATGCCGTCCCTCCGCTCGCTCTTCTGCGTCACCATCGTCGTGCTGCTCGCTGTCAGCGCCTCTGCCGAGACCCCAGCGG
>JAADWY010000543.1:0-22163 GCA_023336355.1 Pythium dissotocum
GCGAGATTGATGAATGGAATGGATGGACGGATGGTGTTGATTGATGTGCATCACGCAATGTCACTATAGCGAGGTTCTGGATTATATCTGACAGCGGACTGTATTCGGGAACGGACTCTATTCGGGGAAATCCGTTACTTGGCCTTGAGCTCACGCACGACGGAAGCGTTGCTGGGAAGGTGGTCCGTGGCGTTGGCTGGGATGGAGACCGCATCAGTGGAGGCCGTGATCGTGTGGACGAGAGCCAAGGCCAGACACACTATAGTGAGGAGTACGTTGGACTTCATGAGCGTTGATACAGATCTTGGCTTGGAGAAGAGGAGGCTCTTTGTAGTCGAGTGGGTGTTTGTGAATGAGAGAAGCCCTTCGTGTGAATGCTTTCTTGATAGGCATGGCGTATAGATGGTTGTTGGCATCTCCTAGTCGTAGTAGCCAGTTGAGTATGGATGCTACAGCATTAGTGATGAAGATATCCTGCTCGGCAGTAGAGCTACCTACCGTGGTGGGTATGAGTTGGTAATGGTGGGTTGGTCATACAATACTTCAACATACGAGAAAGGCAGCATGCTGGTGGTCGAGGCTCAGGAAGCCAATGCGGATATTCAGCTCTGGATGATCCAGTCGATCCAAGGACCGAGGATGACGCGACCACCTGAATGGTTTTCTATTGCACTCGACTGGAAGGACCGAATACAGGCCACACAAGTGGAAGTGAGAAAGGCGACACAGGGGTGTCGCCTTTCTCCGTTGTTCGATACAGATTCAAAGAATGAGCTAGTCGTCACCAGCAACCAATTCGTACAGGGAAAAAATACAGTACTCACTGGTATTACGGTACTTCACATTGTGACGACACGAGAACAAGCGCATCACTAGGGAGTTGTCACGAGCAGAGGAAAGACCATGATGAGCCCAGCACGCAGCTGATTTTCAAAAATGGTACGTTGCTCAATCGATGCTTGGCTCGGATCTCTTCGCGAAAGGGTTCGGCTGGAATGAATTTGACACCAGCACCCAGGTGGACGTATGACGATGTAAAGACCCGAGTCCTCCCTGAGATCTCAGTATCTGCAGATCCACTCCAACCTTTTTTGTCTTTTTTAATAATGACGAGGCCACAATAACACGATCAACGCCACCATACAACATGCCACTGATTGATAATCAAACGAATGTGATTGTCTTTTATCGAACTAAAAACGATTATGCAGAACTACATTTCACGAAATGGCTCATGGTCTTAACAAGACCTGGAGGCCGTCCTCCTTACACGCAAGAGCAGTAGTCCCACTGGTTGCCACGCTTGCCGCCCTTGCGGTACACCGGCATGGCACACCACGGGCTGTTGGACTTGTCACCGAGAGTCGTCGAGTATCCCTGGACCTTGGCGACAACCCAGACGCCGTCCTTGCCGTAGTACGTCCAGTCCTTGAGGCAGTCGTAGTAGTCGTCGTTCTTCTTGATGTAACGCCAGTGGACGTCGCGGTCGCCACCCGAACGGTAGGCGTTGAGCATAGTCCACGCGCCGTGGTCGTCGTAGCGGTAGTCGCACGTCGCCATGTAGTAGACGTGGTTCGGGTACCACCACTTGATCACCGAGTTCGCAGGCGGCGTACACACTTGCTTGGCCTTGAGGTCGCGAGACGCCGACGCCGAGAGATCGACGCTAGTGGCGTTGGCTGTCGAGTTGGAATGGTCACTGACGTGCTGTGGGGAAGCGTTGGCGTGACTCGCCACCAGGGCAACGGCTAGTCCGAGGAAGAGTGGCGCTGAGAACTTCATGAGGATGGCTTGAGGTGGAAGGCTTGGTCTTGAGGTGGGCTTCTTGATGAAGAAGGCGAATGCGGAAATGAGAATCGTATTAATGCACAAAAGTCGCCAACGACGATGAGAAGGGCCCCGAGACAGGCGGACTCATGGTACTGGCCACTAGGAGAATACTAGGACTGCATCCTTCTAGTACTACGTACAGTGTAGCAATACCGGTGTGAAGCATTACGCTAGCATGTTCGCATCCCGTAGTAGTTGTGGGTACATATGTTCATCATAATGCTGGTGGTCGTCACAGGTTCAATCCACAGGCTTGTCTGCCTTTCTTGATTTCTTACAAGAGGAGCTTCTAGTCACTTCAACGTACCCTCTCACTCCACCAGATCCTACTAACCAGTGTCGGCTAGGATTCCTCCGATTCATGAGGAGCTTCTGCCGAACCGAATCTCTCCCAAATTGTGTCACTAGTTCGCGACCAAAAACTTGGCAGCGCCATCGACGATCTGCTCGACATCGAGCACGTGGGCCTGGATGGTCGCCGCGTCGTCCTTGAACGCGATGCCGTCCGAAAGGCCGGGGAATGCCGCACCCGAGTAGCCTTCGTAGAAGCCTGGGCCGAAGATCACATGACGGAACCACGGGCGGTGCTGCAAGCCCTTCTTCGAGATGAACTGACGCTCCAGACGCACGAGCGTGAGGTTGATTTTGGCAATATCATCAGCGTTTGCTGTGCCGGCGTCCGCTGCGGCCTTGGCGTCCTTGGAACGGGCACGGAAGTGCTCGGCGTTGGCGATGAAGTGGTTGATGGCTTCACGCAGACGCGAGTAGTCGATGTCGAGCTTCAAGGCCTTGGTCTGGACTTCCAAGTTGGTCAGATCCGTGTGCATCACGACGCCGTAGGTGGAGAAATCAAACGGTACGATGACTTCCGTGGCCAGACGAATGGCCAGCAGACCCCACCACTTGGCAGTCGTCGCCTGAGTCGTGTAGTGTGGATCCGCGTACTTCTCCAGGTACGCTGGGCTGTCCATTGTGCTGTGGTACACGCCGTACGGTGCACCGCCGATGGAGAAGCCCAAGTTGGCAGAGATGATACCAAGGTGTTGGTAGAACGCCGTGAAGTCCGTACCGGAGCCCAAGAACGAGATCAAGTGTTCAGGCGCGAGGGTGCCCTTCTCGATCGCTGGGTCCTTCGCACGCGCGGCAGTCGACTGAGCGACCCACTGCTCGTACAGCGTCTCTTCTTCTTCGTTGCCGAAGAACTTGTTGGCAGGCACGCTCTTGGCCGTGTCGTACAGAAACTCAGCGATCGAAGGGGTACCACCAGCCGAGACAAACGGACCCGATACCGAGTCGACGTTGATGTACGCCACGGCCTTTTCGAGCAACTCCTTCTCGTTGTCTTCGGCGTACTCGGTGCTGCCCAGCAGTCCGTACTCCTCGCCATCCCACGACGCGAGCTTGATCGTACGACGTGGCTTCCATCCGTTCTTAAGAAGCTCACCATATCCACGCGCGATCTCCAGCATCGTCGCCGAGCCACTCGACGGATCAATAGCACCACAGACCCACGCGTCACGGTGGTTACCAATCAGCACGATCTCATCTGGCTCCACGGCGCCGTCAATCGTACCAATCACATCCCAGATCGGTCCGACCTTGTTGTCGATCTCAATATCCAAATTGACCTTCGTGACGCCATCGTCACCAAGGTTGTACTGGAGCTGGAGGCCTCCTTGCCACGAATCCGGTGCCTTCGTACCACCCAACGACTCGAGAATGTACTTGGCCTGCTCGTAGCTGAGCACAGTCGCTGGAATGTGTGGGATGTTCTTGGCGTCCTTGATATCCAAGTACGCGGCATCGATCGTCGACGGGAAGCCCGGGGTCAATGGGTCGCCGGCATACAACGACAAGTACTGCGAGGATCCACGCTGGAACGAGCCCGACGGACGCCACGGGCCATCAGGGTACGTTTTTCCCTGACTGTAACCATCGTCTTGCGGGTCCGAATAGATGAGCGTACCCACCATACCGTGCTGTTCCGCCAGCATAACCTTGAGGCCTCGGAAGATACGTCCGTACCGAGCCAACGCGATCTTACCCTTGAGCTCTACGCCCTGCTTCACGAGCCACTCAAAGTCCTCCAGCGAACCGTAGTTCACGTACACAATAGAGCCTTCGACGTTGCCAGTGGCCGCGTACGCCAAGAAAGGCGGCAGTGCCTTGTCATCTGACGTACACGCGTCACCAGGAACGACCTGCTCCTTGAGATCCAGCTCACGCGCCGCGACCGCAGGCTCCGTGATCTTGACGCTCTGACGCTTAGGCACTGACAGCAAAGTGTAGTACTCCTTGATCTCGGTCTTGAAGCCATAGCTCTTGAGCTTGGCCTCCGTGTACAGAACGGTCTCGTAATCCTGCTTGCTTCCGGCCGAGTGTGGCTTGCTAGCGTACGCCTCGAGGTGGCTCTTGAGCTCGTCCTTGTCCACGCCTTCGACGAACGTCTTCTCCTCGTTGGACAGTAGACTGCTGTGCTTGGAAGACCGCGTAGTCTCTGCTGGTTGACGCAGCAAATGGCTGGAAGAAGGAGGGTGATACTGCGTAACCATGTACCCCGCTGCGAGCAGGAACAGCGCCGCCACGCCTACAGCGCGAAGCACACTGGCGTGGGACTTGCGCAGCGAGCGGTTACTACGAGGAGACACGCGCATGGGCCGAATAGCGCCCGAGGCGAAGCCGCCGTCGCTCTCAAACGTTCCGTAGGCGTCGGTCTGGATGGCTGGCGGCGCGGACGCCTTACTGCGTCTAGGAGACGCCAGCGACATCATGATGCACACAGATCAAATGCCCGAATGACGGGAAAGACGATGGTGGTGTCGATGGCGTCTGGAAGCCACTAGAAGCCGCGTAAATGGAGGCGGCGCACACGCAGCTAATGATGCTTTGGCGCCTAATGACTTCGACGATTCGAATGCTGAGGAGATGGGAGCTCAATGAAATGTAACCCAACGAGCGGTTGTAAACGGGTAAATTACGGAGGCTCGGAGCTCTTGGTTGGGGAGTCAATCAAAAAGGTAATCTAACGATTGTAGTTTACACGGATCTCGTCATTTATGGAGGGATGAAGGGTTGCGTAACCTGATAATCTGGCCAATCGGATCTGGTTTGACTTGGATCATCTGTCGTTTGAGGCATTCAAGTGATATGATTGGTTGATTACTTGAAGAAGCGCACCAATCATATCGTCACAAAAAGTCGAGTCAAGCGATCAATCCATGTTAGAGAGCTCTGAGTATATCTGAGGATTTGCTGACTCTTGGTCTGAGTCTGATCTCATGGCCGCCTTTCCACGATAGGCATCACCAATGATGACGACTATTGACTTGCACCTCGCCGACCTTGTCGACCCGCCAGCCAACTCCATTGACTCATGCTGCAGCTCACCAGAGGAATCACCAGTTTATCTGTCGGTATGATCATAGCAATCGCCTGCAAGTTTACTGTAGACCGACGCCAGTCTCGAATTTGGAGCTTCAGTCTCACGAAAGTTACCAAGAAACTTCGCCGACTGAACGAGCTCAATGGTGTTGAACCGACACGTCGTCCTTCTCGTGGTGGCTACGGCGATCCTTGCGGTCTCTACTGTGGTAAAAGCAGCGACTGAAGAACTGATGACACTGTGCGAAAGACCGGAGGATGCGGTGGCCAACTGGACCTACAACAAGGAGAACACCGAGTACAACTGCACGAACACCAAGGACAAGCGCGGTCTCTGGACGATGCTCAACGCCTATCGATCTGGGGGCATGAAGTTGCGACACTGGAGATACATCGAGAAAGACAATTACAAGGGATGTCTGATGGACTGGACATACTACAGCAAGGACGGCAAGAAAGTCATTGCCAAGATCCAAGGTTACGCGACGACACTGGGCGATCAATACAACAAGATGTGGTGTGCTCTTCCAGTATACCAACCCGACGGCAAGCAAGGCTATCAGTGGGAGTACTGCTCGTGCAAAGGCTTAAACACAACAGACTGAATCTTCGTATCGGTGTGAGTAAGAATGTAGTTGAATACTGTACTCTGTCACCATGTTCTCAGGTCCATACAGGCAACGTCGCATCATCGGCGGGAATCTCCGCACGGAAGTACGCAGTGCCGGCCGATTTGTCTCGTGATCCACACCGATCCAATCCTCCTGATGTTCAAATCAGAGAAGAATGGCTGTAGGCTGGAGCACAAGCTACCGGTGGGTTGATGAAGACCCGGCATGTGTCCAGAAGCGAAACCGACGAAGTGTTTGCACCATGGGGCATGCAGAAGTAGCAGGCCGTTTGAACAACTGCAACATTCGGGCAGTTGTTCTCCACGAGCCTCTGGTTCAAGTTCAACTTTGGCGCTGCCGTAGATGGCATGCTCAGTATTCAACTACGTCGCCAGAAGGAGCTTCGTGCGAAGCCGCAGTCCTAAACTAGCAGCTTGGCTCCGCGTCATCCAATTCACGATATATATCAGCCCCGGGGGAGGGGGGAGGGGGGGGGTATGCGTGTCTTGGGCGTCCGCAGCCTCGCAATTCGAAGATGTGTGTGTGTACCTTGTGTTCAGATCCGCCCGAGCTCACTTGCTGGTTCCATCCTCGGCCATGCTACGGTACTGTACATTATCGCGATCCTTTCGTTACTGAAGGCGGGTGGTTTCCCAAAAGCGGTGTGTATGTGCGGTACCGAACAATCACATGTTGCGTCTTGATCGTTGACACTTGTCGGGATTTCTTCGTGAACGCGTCGACGCCGAGGTGGGATGCATTTCCCGATTTCTCCTTCCAGAAACACTCAACAAGCTTCCAAGAACACTAAGACTCAAGCCACCTCCACACGGGAAGACGGACGGAGGATGGGAGAAACGCTTGAAAGCCTCGCTGCGAGGGTGTTGGTCCTTCAAACACAAGTGACGAACCTCGAAACGCAAGTGACGAATCTCCAGGAAACAGTCGCTGACCAAAAGGAGCATATCCAGTGGTTGCGGGCGAACGGACCGTAGGCGATGATGATCTCACGAATGAGCGTCAAGTACCAGCATCATCTACTCGATTACTTTGGTATAGTGGAGCGTCAGGTCACTCAAGTTCCGTTCGCCGCAGTTCCGGCCCGCGTTCGCGCCGATGCGCTGAACCTCAACATGGAGTGGAATACTGCATCAGACAAGGCTGCGTATACTCAATACGTTAACTCTCTGGTCTCTCGACTTGGACATGGTGGCAAAGCTGCTATCGTGGATGACCAGTACCAGACCCTGCAAACGAAAAGCAGCCACTTGCCCTGTTGGTTCAACGTGACCACAGATGTGATCATCACCGTGCGCGGGGGCTTGCCCAGTCTCAAGCACCGCACTCGCATCGTCATGCAGCTCAAGTCGACCATCCCGAGTGTATTTGGCGTTTACCGTGCGCAATCATTCGCTGAGGTCCTCGCAGCAAGCAGTAGCGATACCTGCGCGATCGTCGGTGTCCTCACAGATTTGAGGGATCGTTGGGTTTTCATGTGGTTCACGGCCGACACCACCACAAACCCGATGAATGCCACGTTCTCCTACTGGGACATCACGGATAAGACGAACGGTATCAGGACCCTTCAGCAATTCATCACAGTCGACGAAACCACCTTGAATCAAGCGTGCGCACCGATGCGAGCTATCCAGATGTACAAGGCGGCGCGTGAGGGGGAGGCAGCAACTCCTCCAAGTGCAGGAACTCAGCCAAATCAACCCGCGCACACAGGTCGAGCTGCAACTGGAGTAGCTGCGCCAAATCCAGCAGCGCGAACGACTCAAGCTGCACCAAATGAAGGCGACGTGCAGATGACAGATTAGTCCAATACGTCTGTTCTGTCGGCAATGGACGCTCACTGCATCCAACTGGTTGTATATGTCAAACCACGCTCGGTCTCCACCCGAGAGGGTATGTAGGCTCGCACGCTTGAACTCCAAATCATATTCAGCTGTATAGATAGTGGACACTGCTGACTGCTGATGCAAATTCTACACTCTTCCATGCATCGCACCGTACTTCCCGTACCGGCAAACACCTCGTGTACACAGACAATTCCACTGAGCATCCGAGTGTATAGCTCGTGTCAGTAGAGGCAACGCCTGTTCGGGACGAGCTGCCTCCCGCAAGACTGTGCAGTCGAATTTGTTGCCTATTTGGACTGCTTGTAAATGAGACAGGAGTAGCAACGGCTGGATGGAGTTGCCTTGAAAGTGCTCCAGGTACAGTTCCTGTAGGCTGACAAGAGAGTGGCGCCAGCGTGCGATCGCGTTCAGCACCGATTGACTTGCCCATGAGATGATCAAAACTCGAAGGCAAATGGCACCTCCCAGATTCCACGGGCAGAAGCGCTGTTCTAAAAATGGATGCGTGATCCAGAACTCCAGTCGTTCGATCCGCGCCACACAAGCCAACTTCCGCGTCCTCTGCGTCTCCATGGGGTCCATTCCGCTGTACGAAAACCTCAGTGTCGTAGCCCACTTGAGCTTGCTGATCTTGCGCAGGTAGTGGGTTGGTTGCTGCCGAGTATCAACCGTCAGTGACCGTACATTTGCGAGCAGCGCAAAGGCGTACACGTTCAGCTGAACTGTCGGACCGATGGAGGCAACGCGGACGATGCTTTGATCAGGCCGAAATCCTTGGTACTCGTCTTCATGACACTTGAGCGACTCCAGTCGCGGCAAATACGCGATGAAATCCTGCAACCATGCGTTTTCTATGGTCAGCTCGCGTAGCTTGGTCAGTCTGCGGAGGGGCGTGCGGGTCACAGCATCGCGACTCACAGCGACCTTGAACACTTCGAGATTCACCAACGACGACAGCGGCGTCAGATCTTCCAGCGGAGTGTACAGGCAGCCCGTGATCCAACCCGGGTGGGTGTCCAACGAACGTACATTCACGAGAGAACTAGCGGCCTCGAGTCCCCCCGACAACGTTTACTGAAGCAATCGACAGGTCTCGTAGAGCTGACGTGGGGTTGAGCTCACAGTGTTGGTACGGAGACAACTCGTTAAAGGTCAGACTTTCGAGTGTGTTCGAGTGGGTCTGCTCGATCGCCGTCGCGAGTTCGGCAGGGATGTCAGGTGGGCAAACCCGATCCAAACGCAGAGTCTTGAGTGGTCGAAGCTGCCGCAGAAATGTGGGCAAAACGTCGGAATCCGCTTGATCAAACTCGAGGTGGTCGAGCCTCTCTATCGTGAAATCCAACGGGTCGAGGTCGCTGTCGATCAGCACGAGACGTCGCAATTGCAGCAGTTGACGAAAAGAGCCGCAGTTGGATAGTATCGCGTGCTGGGCTACCAGCTCTTCTAGCTGGGGGGCCCCCTGGGCAAGAAGACGCACATCCACCGTGATCGTGTAAGCGCTTGACTCCCTGATGAGCTCGAGTCGCTTCAGATTGACGAAGGCGTCGAGTGCGAGGAGAATCGTGTCTTTCTCGGTCCAGAAGTGGCGAGGTTTGCCATTGAAGAGTGTTTCGACGAGACTGGAGATTCTCGCTAGCGCAGGCAAGTGGCAGACTGAGCCAACTGAGACCATCGAAGGCAGAGCCTGTGGCACGGTTGACGAAACCACGCTTGGTGAGAGGCGTCCGGGGGAACGAATAGGAGCAAGACACGGCGGAAGCACACGAAGTGGAAGGGCGAGTCGACGAGAAACTTGCTGGTGAGCGCAAGACGGAGGAGATCTCGCGCGTTGAGCATCGCAGAGACAGCGCAGGCGGCGTCACTAGGAAGCGAGATTAGCGTCGGCATGATGGGACGGTTTGTGAAGGAAGAACTTTTCGTGGGGTCGGTAATTGTGGGACGCGGCAGCGTCTGCCTCTAACATCAATCATCAACTTCAAGAGGTTACGGCGGTTGTGTGATTCTTCTGTTGATGGAGATCATATATCCATTATGGAAGGTTTTTGCGAGGTATGCGATCAGTTAAAGCCAAATTTGATGAAATGTACTCATGCAAATATAGAGGTGGTGAACGGCGTAGTGCCTACGACTGCACTTCCACCCAGCTTGGGTCCACGACTGGATGAGGAGCCATCGCATCACGTGGTTGGTCTCCAGAGTTTGTCTCGCTAACCACCACTAAAGGCGTCGCTGTGGTCTTCGTGAGGTTGGCTGGCTCCGTTTTCGAGTGGCTCGTCTTCGAGGCACGCTTTGTCGGCCAGAAATGAGAACCGACCACAAGCACCACCACCAGTGCCCAGTGGATCATCACAAATCCTCTGATCTTTTTCTGGATCTCGCCGCAGGTCGTCGCCACTGCGTCGCCGTAAGCTTCAGTTGGTGAAATGATGGCGTCGTACGCCACGAGCAGCTTCCCGTACTGACCTCGAGACAAGTACGTGGCTCCACACCACGCATCCACCGCCTGGTCGGTGGGGAGAGTCTCGTAAATACTCGGCAGGGACTTGTTCGCGTTGTGAGAAGAGAAGTCCCGGCACCGCGTCATCGCGTTCCACAGCACAGAGACCTCGTACCGCGTCTCCAGCGGCCGGAAGGGCTGCGAAAGCTCTCGCCGGAACAGTGTGGCCTGGGTCACGGGGAAGAGCAGCTCGTACGACTCTAGCGTCGTGTTGGGTGACTGCCAACAGGCACTTTCAGCTCGCCAATCGCAGTACTTTGTGTTCAGATCAGCGTCACTTGGGGCCCATGCAACTGCCCACTGGAGAAGCAGCATTTTGAGGACCGCCTTGAGCGACGCACCAAGGATGAAGACCACGACACGGCGAAGCTTCACGTGTTGCCCCTTGAGGAAGAGTGTGAGGGCCAACGCCAATTCGATCACATCGAACTCCAAGCGGGTGTACAATAGCGCTTCCCAATGGCCAGCGACAGCTCCACACGCACTATCGACCTGCAATTGGCGCCATTGCATCGCCTCATTTCCCATGAAGAAACCACTTACGAGGAGAACAGTGGTCGTAATTCCCCACGGAGATAACACAGCCTGCACTGAAATCTGGACTCCTTGCATCGATCTCATCCTGGCCTGGGAAGAGCGAAACTACTGCGGGTTAGACAAGAGGAACGTTGGTAAGGAGTCGACATAAAATACCTCGGACTTTTCGGAGATTCATCTGACACTTCAGACGCATTTTCGACAAAAATTCCTCATCGTTGAAAGGCCATCACCTTTCTTCGAGAGCGACGAGATCTTGAGTTAGAAATCGTGACTCCGCTCAGTTTTGCTGGATATGTTTGTGTAACCGAACACCCTTCACTTCCACGCAAACGACAGGCATCCGACGGCGAAGATATTCGAAGAAATAGAGTGAAGAAGCGGACACGCGATAGTACTTCATCGAGACTGGAACTAGGACCTAGTCGGCGCAGCTCGGTCCATCGACCAGACGAAATGCTTGACAAGCACTGTGCTTCAGCTTCCTTCAACTGCGATGTCGCTTGGTACAGTAGTTCACGCGAACACAAAGGGTGCGAGTCGTTTGATCAAAGCTTAAGGAAGTCAGCCGCGCGCTGGACGATGCCGGCGACCACTTCGACGTGGGCCTGGATGGTCGTGGCGTTGTCGTGGAACGCGATGCCGTCCGCGATGCCTGGGAACGCAGCACCGGAGTAGCCTTCGTAAAAGCCCGGGCCGAAAATGACGTGACGATACCATGGGCGGTGCTGGAGGCCTTCCTCGGACAAAAACTGACGTTCCAGGTAGACGAGCTTGCTGTTCAGAGCCTTGACTTGCGGTTCTGATGCCGAACCGCGTTCGTAGGCTTGCTTGACAGTGATTGTGGTGTCGTGGAAGGCAGTGGAAGTCGCAATGAAGTGGTCGATCGACAGGCGAAGACGCGAGTAGTCGATACCCAGCTCAAGCGCGAGCGTCTGCTCCTCTAAATACGACAAATCCTTGTGCATGACGACGCCGTAGGTCGAGAAGTCGAACGGCACGAGTGGCTCGGTCGCCAAGTGCATGGCCAGCAAGCCCCACCACTTGGCGGTCGTCGCCTGCGTCGTGTAGTGCGGGTCCAGGTACTTTTCCAGCAGCATGGGGCTGTCCATCGAGCTGTGGTACTCGCCATACTTGTGCGTTGGCGAGATCGTGAACGTGATGTCAGCCGAGATGATACCGAGATGCTGGTAGAACGGCGTGAAGTCCGTTCCGGACCCGAGGAACTTGATGAGATGTTCCGGCGCGAGCGTGCCTTTCTCGACGTTCGGATCCTTTGCACGCTGATCTGCGAGCTGCTTGACCCACTGCTGGTACAGCGTCGACTCGGTCTCGTTGCCGTAGAACTTGTTCGCTGGCACACTCTTCGCCGTCTCGTAGAGGAACTCGGCGATCGACGGCGTGCCAGCAGCCGCAACAAACGGACCAGACACCGAGTCCACGTTGATGTACGCGACCGCATTCTTGAGCAGCTCGTCCGCAAACTCCTCGGCGTACTCCGTGCTGCCCGTGAGACTGTACTCTTCGCCGTCCCACGACGCCAACTTGATCGTTCGACGCGGCCTCCACCCCTTGCTTCGAAGCTCACTTAGCCCACGCGCAATCTCCAGCAGTGTCGATGACCCACTGGAGGGATCAATCGCCCCACAGACCCACGAGTCGCGGTGGTGGCCCAGCATTACGACCTGGTCTGACTCCTCCGCGCCATCGATGGTACCGATCACATCCCAGATCTCACCGATCGAGTTGTCGATCTCCAAGTCGACGTTCACTTGCGTCGCGCCGTCATCTCCGAGATAGTACCCTCCGTCCAAGTCGAGTCCTCCATGCCATGACGCAGGCGCCTTCTTTCCTCCAAGTGACTTGAAGATCTTCGTCGCCAGCTCGTAGCTCAACACGGTCGCTGGCGTGCGCGGGATGTCCACCAGATCCGAGATATTGAGATACGACGCGTTCTTCACCGACGGGAAGCCCGGTGTCAGAGGATCGCCCGTGTACAGCGACATATACTGCGCCGAGCCTCGCTGGAACGACCCCGACGGTCGCCACGGTCCATCAGGATACGTAGCCCCCAGTCGGAAGCCATCGTCGGCTGGATCCGAGTAGATCAGCGTCGCCACCATGCCAAACTTCTCCGCCAGCATGACCTTGAGCCCACGCATGTTGATGCCGTACCTTACCAACGCGATCTTGCCCTTGAGGTTCACGCCCTGCGCCACGAGCCACTCGTAGTCACTCTGGCGGCCGTAATGCGCGTACACGATGGATCCGGTGACGTTGCCAGACGCCGCAAACGCCAAGAAAGGCGGCAGTGCGTCCTTGTCGGTCGTGCAGGCGTCTCCAGCGACAGACTTCTCGTGCAGATCCAGCTCCTGCGCGGCACTCACAGGCGCGACGATCGCCACGCGCTGACGCACAGGACGCGACAGCAGTGGGTAGTAGCTCTTGATCTCGGCCTTGAGTCCAAACTTCTCAAACTGGCGCTTCGTGTACAGCGCCGTCTCGTAGTCCTGCGGCGTCCCCGCCGAGTGTGGCTTGCTCGCGTACGCGTGAAGGTGCTCCTTGAGCTTGTCGCGACTGATGCCGCTCACAAACACCGCCTCTGCGTCCGCTGAGGACAGCGTAGACGCCGTAGACGCACTGATGATCGCGTCGACTGGCGTGATGTCTGGCTGAATGGACGCGTAACAACTCGCGCCGAAAATCAGCACAGCAACCGCCACGCCCACCGCACGCATCAACGTCGTCGTGCGGGTCCGTTGAGCCGTCTGTGGGCGTGTAGAACCCTGGCCATCAGCGAAGGTGCCGTACATTGCAGCATCTAATGGCACGGTGGACACCATTCTGCTTGTCTTCGTCTTCGTCTTGAGCCGCCGGAAGATCGAATGAGCGTGCGAAATTCACGCGCACACATCGCCACACACTTGCGCATCCAGTGGATTGCGCCATTGACCCACACATCGGCTTCCTTTCCCTCACAGCCAGCGCCGCCGTCATCCATCATCGCGTGATCAGCTTCAAACCCACTCACCGCATCAAATGCTTGCCGCGAAGCAAACGTTACAATAAATTCACTAATCTAGGTTATATATGTTGTAAGGGAAACATATACGATAATATGATTGGCTTTTATTTGTTGTGAATATCCTCAAATCAAAGAGGCTCAAGCTTCGAATATCCACCAATTAAAGTGATTTCAAGTATTTCAACCAATTAAACGTTAGTGTCGTGAATATCCCCCAATGATCAGACTGCCTAATTTACACCAATCAGAGATTGAGGGTTGTTTTGGTATACCGCACACGTCAACACTTGAACCTTGGAAAAAGGCGAGCAGCTCCATTTGCGCAGCTTCATCCCGTCGGTCGGTCTCATTCGGGCATCTTCCCTACGACAACTACACACAGCTACATACAGTACGATGGCGATCCGCGACGAGCTCGTGCAGCAGGGTGTGCGCTTCCTGCAGCACCCCAAGGTCCAGACGACGCCGCTTTCGGAGCGCCTGTCCTTTCTCGAGAAGAAAGGCCTCACGCCGCAGGAGATCTCGCGCGCGCTCAAGCAAAGCGACGAGCTCACGGCCGAGCGCGCCGCCAAGGCCATCGAGTCCGTGGTGCGTACAAGGTCTCTGCTGCGGTGGGATTGTCGTGGCTTATAATCTGACGGTGCTGGTTTCTAATTGAATAGACGAGTGCCAAGACCGGCGAGCGTTTGAAGGACCGTGTGGGTGTGGTTGTGGGCGGCAACACGGGTCTCGGCCAGTTCATCGCCGTGCGTTTGGCCAGCGAAGGTGCCAAGATCACGGTGCTGGACGTGAAGAAGAGCAAGAGCGACGGCAAGAGCGTCACGGAATTAGTGCCGTCGACGGCCTCGCCAGTCAAGCTGCTGGAGGGCGACTTACACGACTGGGCGTTTGTGGACGCGTCGTACGCTGCTGTGGTCAAGACCCACGGACGCATTGACTTTGTGGTCAACTGCGTGGCGTCGGGACTCGCCGATGGCAAGCAGAAGGCGTTTGTCGAGACCGAGGAGAAGGAGTGGGATGACGCGCTGGGCGTGTCGGCCAAGGCCGTGTTCCTCAGCTGCAAGCGCGCCGTGCAGCAGCTATTGACGCAGGACAACAGCGATATCCGCGGCCGTATTGTGAACATCTCGTCCGTGTACGGTGGAATGGTCGCGCGCAAGGGCGCGTTCACGTTCGGCGTGAGCAAGTCGGTCGTCGTGCAGCTCACGCGCCAGATCGCAGCCGAATACGCCAGCAAGGGCGTGATCTGTAACGCCGTCGCGCCAGGCCACATCGACGACTCGACCGACAAGCGCGACTGCGTGGCGCCCAGCGAAAACAACCGCGTGCCAGCGGAAGAGGCCGGCAAGGCGCTGGACGTGGCCAACGCCGTTCTGTTTCTGGTATCGGACGAGACGCGGTACGTCCACGGCACGAACCTGCTGGTCGACGGTGGCTTCATGGCCACCTAACATGCGATTTTATAATGTCAAAACATGAAAAAAAAATGGGATTGAAACCATGTAAAACACATTGCAAACAGCGTTTATGACTCAAAGAGCCAGGTTCTTGCTATCTACCACGGCAGGGTGTTGCCGGCGTAGCTGAAGAACTTGCCCGTGTCCTCCAGCGTGAGGTGTGCAACCACCTTGGCCATCGCGGCGACGCTCTCGTCTGCGTTGATCTGTCCCCCGTGCGACGTCATGTCCGTGTTGACGTAGCCAGGGTGCATCGAGACGGCAATGACCTTGTCCTTCTTCAGATCCAGCGCCAGACACGAATTGATCATGTTGAGACCCGTCTTGGCCGTGCGGTAGCCGTAGTTGCCCGTGCCAAAGGCGACGCCGTCGTTCAACGCCACGCTGCCGACGTACGAGCTCATCTGGACCACTGTGGCCGAGCCATTCTTGGCGGCCGCCGCTCTCAAGTTCGACACAAACGCACGCGTGACGAGGAACGGACCGACAGTGTTGACTTCGAACTGGCGCAGCAGCGATTCCTTGGTCGTGGACTCAAAGTCTTCGTAGATGCCCATACCCGCATTGTTGATCAGCAGATCGATCGCCTCGCCCTCGAGTTCCTTGGCAGCTTGAAGGATCGACGCTTCATCTCCAGTGTCGATCTGCACGATCTTGTAGGGGGCAAGCGCCTGGAGCTGCTCGGCATTGTTGAGACTGCGAGCCGCGGCGATGACGTTCCAGCCATTGGTCTTGTACTGTTTCACGAGTTCGAGGCCGATGCCACGCGTAGCGCCAGTGATCAAGACGGTCTTGTTGGTAGCAACCATGGTACACGTACGTGAGACTTGGGTAGGTTTTGGAAGAAAGCGAAATGACGCGATGGACGTGTGGCCATCAAACACAGTGGTCTGTGACTCGTCAGTGCGAGGTCTCTTTCTTCCACAGATGATGACGTGGATCGCAAGCCTCACCATCATTCACTCTGCGCATCATGGATCCTTTTGCCGACGATGCGTGGGACTTCTTCCTGCTCAGATTCCACAAAGTTTTGACTTGGAGCAGTCGACCCGCCTGGCTGCCTTCGAAATTGAGCTCCGACCTCTGTTGCCTTTCTCAAAATGAAGATAACCTATTATATTGCATTAGGATGTTGAAGATGAGTTGACCAGATCAATGGCTTGAGGCTCTGAAGCCGCACGCAACGTCAAGAGACGAAGATGTACACGTCTTGCCTACAAGTCTATGACACGATACCTCCCAAGGATGTTGAGTTCATGAAAGTATTTGCATATATATTGCAGCATGAACGGGCGTCACCCTCTCAGATCATCGCGACATCGGCAAGTCGGGGGACATCAAGCAGCCTACGTGCTTTGCGCAGTTGCAGAAGGCCCACTGCTTGTTGAGCACATCGCCTGGTCGATGAACGGGCAGCGCACACCAGCGTTTGTGGTCCCTGTCGCCCTCCGTCGTCGTGCGGCCTTGGATCTGCATCATGAGCGGCTGCCCATCCTCGCTCCAGTACGACCAGTTCTCGAGACATCTCGAGTCGTTACAGCTCTTGGTGTACCGCCAGTGGCGATTCTTGACTCCTCCAGAGCGGTAAGCGTTGAGCATCGTCCAGTAGCCGTCCTTGTTGTGCTGGTGCGTGCAGACGTAGGGACGATGAGCTCGCGATGAGTAGTACCACTTGTTCAGTGCGTCGCTGGGCTGCAGCACTGGACATCAAGTGCTTTGACCATCAACGAAGACTGCATCGAGGCGCCGCCAGCGAAGACCATGAGGACAACGAACAGGCCACGCACGGTGAGCTTCATGCGAGTTGTCGGAGCAGTTGTGATGCCGAGGAGCTCAATTTGAAAGTGACACGGACACACCGACGTCGGCGTACCGAAGTAGGGACGAATTGAAACGAATTGGATGATGGCTTGCTTGCTTGAAAGTGAAGTATGTTGAGCTGCGCATGTGCTGGAGGTGGCCTGACGAGCTTTTTCTTCAGCTCCGGCGTCCAGTGGCGTCCGATCATCATAAGGAAGTGCTCCATTCTCTCCTCGGTCGGCAACGTCAGCAGCATGTGGATCGCCTGCTTGTGCTCGTCGGGCTGGGCTGGGAATTAGTGCTTCACGTTTTAAGCCGCCTGCATCTTCGTGTCGACAGTTAGATACGCGGCTACGGTGTCCGTGTCCTCTTTGACTAACGCCTCGTAGTCTTCGTGGGTCGTGCGGAGCCACCCAGACGCGGGATCGTCTCCGCGCTTGGCGAGATACAAGCGAAACATGATCGGAGGAACCCCGACGTCTCGCTTGGCCAGGACCGCTTCTTTGATATGCGCAACGTCTCGGTCGCCCTCTAGCGCCACTGTTACCACCGTGCGCTCGCCCACAACTGCGCAGCGCAGCGTCCGCGTCGACGGCGTCCTTGGCGATAGCATGGTCTTGTTTGTGTATTGAAGTTGGTGGGTCGCCTCCCTTCCTTCGCGAACCTTTCACAGCTCCCTTGCGGCATGAGAACGCTGTTAGGAACAGTACTTGATTGTTAGGAACAGTCGTCACTGTTCGACGAAGATAAAACGGACCCGGGCCGGCGGCAGGTTTAGCCCATTTCTCGATAACGCGAAACCCGTCGAGACGAAGCCCGTTGACGTTGCCGGCAAAATTGGGGCGGGCAATTCAAATCTGCATCAACCTGCAGCAACATGCACTCGCCCATAAAAAAATCCAGCCTCCCTCCATGGTGCCCCAGCACTCTTCGCACCTGTGTCTGTCTTCCATCTGCATTTGTAGAAGCTTCCTTCCGACTGAACGTCTCGATCCCAATGCCGACACCAGCACCTTCTCGTTTGTGGACAATATGGCTCCGTACCCACATACAATGTCCGTCTCGTTCGTGTTGGTCACGTCACCCCTGAGATGACCCAGCACACGAGATCCAGCTGGAAAGATCTCCACCACCAAGAGCTACGCAGCTGTTCATCGCACTCCCCACTTCACTCTTACATGCTCCAAGTCATTTTCCATCCCTCCTTCCTTGTCTCCTTTCCTGCTTGCCTCCCTCCTCACCCTCTTCCACTCGCATCCGGCAGCTCATTCTTTAATCATCTTCGCTTCACTCCAAGCTCCTCCTTCCACCCCCTCCCTCCAAGACCACCTCATCCTTTCATACTTCCGGCCACCATGCCTCACTCGCTGTTCACTCTCCTCGCCAGCCTCGCCGTCATGGCTGCAGTCTCATCCGGTGAAAAAGCGCATGGCGTCACCTCGTCCCACAACGCCACGGCGTCTCGTATGCTTGCGCTCACGTGCACTCAGCCGCCAGGGGCGGTCAAGCAGTGGTCCTACGACGGCGCCCACTTCCGCGGCCAGTACGTGCCGGTGGGCTTCCAGGAATGCGGCCGCATGCGTGGCTACGAGAAGGACACTGGACGCCGTATCGCCATGCTCAACATGTATCGCTCCGGTGGAGAGAAGAACACCAACTGGATCTACACCAAGGATGTGAACGACCCGCGGTGTCTCGAGAACTGGACGTACTACGGCAAGGACGGCAAGACTGTACTGGCCCATATCCAAGGCCGGACGACCATGCAAGGCGATAAGAAGCGCTGGTGCGGACTGCCTGTGATGATCTCGACCGGCGTGCAAGGCAAGCAGTGGGAGTACTGCGACTGCAAGAACCTCCGCGAGTGAGTGGACGGTGCTCTTCGTCCACTGAGGACGAACTCATTCGTCCCTGCGGACTCCTCTTGTCATGTTTCTTTTTGCTTTTCAACTCCTAGTACCAAGTGTGACGTGTGCTACAAGTAATTAATTGAAACGATCTTCTCGATATCAGACATCACTACTTGATTGCAGACTTCTATCGTATGAGCACGATCTTTCTGTCAACTTCTAGAGCGTGAGGAAGTCGCCGGCCTTCTTCACGACATCGGCCACGTCGCCAATGTGCTTCTGTATGGTCTTGGCGTCGTCCTTGAACAGAATGCCGTCCGCGATGCCTGGGAACGCGGCGCCAGCGTAGCCTTCGTAGAAGCCCGGGGCGAAGATCACGTGGCGGAACCACGGACGGTGTGGCAGTCCCTTCTCCGAAATGAACTGGCGCTCCAGACGCACGAGCTTCTCGTTCAGCACGTCCGAGTCCTTGACGGACGTGGCGCCGTTCGCAAACGCGTCGGTGAACTTTTGGGAGATGGTCGTGAACGCCGTCGACTTGGTGATGAAGTAGTCGATCGACTTGCGCAGCTCCGAATAGTCGAGCTCCAGCTTGAGCGCCTTGGTCTGCTCCTCCAGGTTCGACAAGTCCTTGTTCATGGCGATGCCGTAGGTCGAGAAGTCGAACGGCACGATGGGCAGCGTCGCGAAACGCAGCGTGAGCAGCCCCCACCACGTCGCCGTCGTCGCCTGTGTCGAGTACGTTGGATCCGCCGCCGTCTCCAGGTACATCGGACTGTCCATCGTGCTGTGGTACACGCCGTAGGACGCGCCCTGCGTGAACTTGAACGACAAGTCGGCAGAGGTGATGCCTAGGTGCACGTAGAAGACCGTGTAGTCACTGCCAGCACCGAGGAACGCGATGAGGTGTTCCGGCGCGAGCGTGAGTTTGTCCATGGCCGGGTTGGCGGCACGCGCGACGGCGTACTGCTTGGTCCACTGCTCGTACAGCGAGGTCTCCGTCTCGTTGCCGTAGAACTTGTTGGCTGGCACTTCCTTGGCCGTGTCGTACAGGAACTTGGCGATCGACGGCGTGCTACTGGCTGAGACCATCGGACCGTAGACCAAGTCGACGTTGATGTACGCGACCGCCTTCTTCAGCAGCTCTTCCTTGTTGTCTTCCGCGTACTCTGTACTGCCCAGCAGACTCAGCTCTTCGCCGTCCCACGACGCGAACTTGATGGTGCGACGCGGACGCCAGCCCTTGGCGAGCAGCTCTCCGTATCCACGCGCGATCTCGAGCATCGTCGACGAGCCGCTCGACGGATCAATAGCACCACAGACCCACGCGTCACGGTGGTTGCCGATGAGCACGATCTGGTCCTTCTCCTCAACGCCCTCGATCGTGCCGATGACGTCCCAGATCGGACCGACGCTGTTGTCCATTTCGAGATCCATATTGACCTTCGTCTTACCGTCGTCACCGATGTTGTAGCCTCCTGCAAGCTTGATGTCGCCCTGCCACGCCGCTGGCGCTGGCTTTCCACCGAGCGACTGCAGAACAAACGTCGCCTGCTCGTAGCTGAGCACCGTCGCGAGCGTGTGTGGGATGTTGGCGTCGTCCATGGAGATGCGCGGCGCGTCCTTGGTGGCCGCGTAGCCTGGCGTGAGTGGGTCTCCGCTGTACAGCGACGGGTTCTCGGCCGAGCCGCGCTGGAACGAGTTCTCTGGACGCCACGGGCCGTTCGGGTACGTCGCCCCGACGCTGTAGCCGTCGTCGTGAGGGTCCGAGTAGATCAGCGTGCCGATCATCTCATGCTTCTCGGCCATCAGTACCTTCAGGCCACGGTAGTTGCCACCGTAGCGAGCCAGCGCGATCTTGCCCTTGAGCTCTACGCCCTGGCTCACGAGCCAGGCAAAGTCCTCCGGACGACCATAGTTCACGTACACCACAGGCGCCGTAATGTTGCCCGACCGCGAGTACGCCAAGTACGGCGGCGTGGCGTCCTCTGCGGTCGTACAGGCATCTCCAGGCACGATCGCTTCAGTCAAATTTAACTGGCGCTTGGCCTGCAAAGGCGCCGTGATCGCCACACGCGGCGCACGCTTGGGCGTCGACAGCAGCGTGTAGTAGGTCTTGATCTCGGCCTTGATGCCAAACTTTTCAAACATCTCCTTGGTGTACACAGCCGTCTTATAGTCCTGGGTCGTGCCCACAGGGTGGGGCTTGCTGGCGTACGCGTGGAGATACTCCTTGAGCTTAGTGCGGTCCACGCCGTCCTTGAACAGCTTCTCGTACTGCGCCGTGGTCAGCGTCTCCGTCTGCGTCGCCTCAGTCGTCTTCTTGTCCAACGTGACGACGGTCTCACTTAACGAAACTGTTGATCCGCTACTAGAAGAAGAAGACGAAAACGCGTACAGCGCTGCAACCGCCAGAGCTCCAGCCACGCCGACGGCGCGCAGCCACTTGCGCTTGGAGGACGCAGTGTTGTCTGCGTCGACGCCGCCGCGGAAGGTGCCGTAGGCCGCCGCTGAGTCCGTCGCGCGCATTCTTTCGATGGGATGCGTGTGCGTCAAAGCGCCAGTCGAAGAGTGAGCTACTGGAAGAGATGATCAGGCTCACAGCACGAAGGCAGATGGACGCATCATGCGTCACGCATGCAAGAAGTCATCGAGTGTGTTGTGTGGATCTTTAGGGATGAGTAATCAGATTGTAGCCATGCAGCTGCGGATTGGAACCGAAGGGATCCGAAGTAATATATGTCATGAATGGGAGCGAATACTACCATCGTAAGTTACGCGTAGTTTACTGAGTGGGTGATGATATAATATGGTATATCAGTAGGCATGATCCGGGTCCATTTGAGTACACTCTAAAGGGGATAATTAGCAGAGATCTATTATGGGAGGTCTGATCGTGACGTATCCTCCCAAACGTCATATTTGATGATGTGTAATGATGCAAATATAGAGGTGGTGGACGACTACCCACCGATCTTGGATCCACCACCGTCCGGGAGTCACACGCAGAAACATGACAAGAGGAGTCCGCAGGGACGAATGAGTTCGTTCTCATTAGACGAAGAGCACCGTCCACTCACTCGCGGAGGTTCTTGCAGTCGCAGTACTCCCACTGCTTGCCTTGCACGCCGGTCGAGATCATCACAGGCAGTCCGCACCAGCGCTTCTTGTCGCCTTGCATGGTCGTGCGGCCTTGAATATGGGCCAGTACAGTCTTGCCGTCCTTGCCGTAGTACGTCCAGTTCTCGAGACACCGCGGGTCGTTCACATCCTTGGTGTAGATCCAGTTGGTGTTCTTCTCTCCACCGGA
>JAADWY010000544.1:0-22134 GCA_023336355.1 Pythium dissotocum
CCCCGCCGCGAATCCGGCGACGTGGATGCTGCTGGAGTCAGCGCGGACAACTCGGCGGCGCTGGCGAACAGCAGCAAACGCGCGGCACTCAAGTCTCTCTGGCGTGCTACCGTTGGCGTTGGAAGAGCGCGCGTAGTTCGAGCACAAGCGAGCCTCGAAGACCTACAACTCGATCTGGTTCTTCGTGGGCGTCACCATTGCCAAGATTGGCCATCGTTCAGCCCAGCCGCGATGTTGCCTTCTCACAGAACGTGTTGTCTGGGTAGCAAGGTTTAGCCGACAGCGTTGGCGCCACGCAACAGCATTTGGAACGGAATGTCCGGGACGTCTTCACGGCGTGCAGCGCAGCGAGACGGTCCCACGGATCCTCACGCAGGAACACGACCACGTCGACAGTCGCACCGCCCCACATCTCCAGCGAGTTCGTGTTGCGCACGGCAACGGCCGTAGCAGGCGCGACGGCGAGCGTGTCACGCGTACGCAGACGCATCGCGAGCAGCGACTGGTGGTTGCCACGCCAGGTCGTGTTCATCAAGAGCAGGCCGTCCTTCTCACGCGCAGCACTGGCAAACGCCTCGGGCCCTTTTACATGAAGATCTGACGCAGCGACTTGACGGCGTTGTGGGACCTGTTGTGCGTTGGCTTCATGAATAATACCCCAGCGCTCCTATTGCCTTTCTCATGGCGGGGTTAACTTTTCAGGGACCAATGTCAACTTCCATGTACACACACCCAAAACAGGGCAACTTCACAGTCATAGGCAAATGGAACGCAAATTAAAGAAGCTACAGTAGACATGCAGGAACGGACAGGGCGTCTGGACGAGACTGTAAGAGGAAGTAATCACGTGCAGGTGTCACGAGGCTGAGCCACCTTTCCGTGGTGGTAGGTGGCTGCTGGGGAGTTCTCATCCCAGTCTCAGATCTCACTGGAATGTCGCTGGGGATGTCTCTTCCCAGGCATGGACCATGGCCGCTGGGGATGTCTCTTCCCAGACGATGGCCGCTGGGGCTTTCTCGCCCCAGACTTGGTCCTCGGCCACTGGGGATTTCTCGTCCCAGTGCTGGACGTCGCCCATTGGGGGTTCGCCCAGTTCCTCAGCCTCGTGCACAGCGGCTGCACCGCACCGCATCACATCGCTGGAGCTGGACAGTGAGCGTGGACAGCACTCGCTTGGCTCGAGGACCTCGTTGTCCTTTTCGATCGGCGGTTGCTCGATCGCGGCTTGTGAACCCACAAGCACACCAGACCTGCACGCGGCCACAACCGCAAGAGGCTTAGGCACCAGCGGGGGTCTGGCCAACTCGGTCTCCTCGATCTCGGCGAGCCCGTCCTTCTCATCGTCCTTGTGCAGCGTCGTCTCCTTGGTCAGCGCGTCCAGTGCGTCCTTCGCAGCGATGGCGACCTTGACAGCCTCGGCCTTGGCGGCCTCGGCCTCCGCTCGCTTTCGGGCCTTGCGCGCGATCTGGCGCTCCTCCAGCGCGGCCTCGATTCCCTTGTAGTAGACGTTCGGATCCGCTGTCGGCAGTGCCGGCGAGACAGCACCTTCATGGAGTCGTGGGACGCCTGAAACAAAAAACAAACAATGTCAGATCCAGCTAATATGGGGAGCGATGCCATCAATCCGTAGCGGGAACGTACGCGCGAAGGTGTAGTCAATGCGGTACGGCATCTCAAGCGCAGTTTGGTTGTTCTCACGGTTGGCCAGCATTTGCTACAGCAAAATTAGCGGTCGCTAGCCAATTTGTAGCCCATCAAACATAGTGAAGCTAGGATATGCTCACCTCAAAGCGCTCGTGGCTGATGAAGCTGGTGTGACTGCCAGTGGCAGCATCTTCGACGAAGATCCGCGGGTACAGCTTGCCCTTCTTGCTGATCTTCTTGTACGTCACGAAGAGCTTCTCGTGGACCTTGCGGTCCAGCACGAGCTTCGTGAACGGGATGTCCATGTCGCCGAGGCCTTGCGATACGCTTCGCAGGCGCGCGTGGAAGCCAGCGTGGTCGCTGCACCAGGCGAAGTTGGCTATGACGTCGTAGCAACGGCGCTACAAGAGTAGGAAATAATCAGTGAGCACTAAGGTAAAGGCATCATAATCCTCCCAATAGATGTGTTCGTAGTTGTGATCTAGCGACGTATGAAAAGCCGGCTCCGCTAGCAAAGGGGTAGCGCTAGGGCCGGCTAGGATAGTGTCCGAGGACTTTCAGACGAGTCCAAGGACCAGTACCCGGGTATTTTAGGCCCGGGGTACTCGGTAGATATCTCACACTGTGTACCCTTTGCTCAGTTCTTCAGGATCTGGGTGAAAGAGGAAATGAACCGCTTCCCGGATCCGTCTGATTTGGTAGGTGAGCTAGGCACTCAGAGTATATGCAAATATACAGACAAGGCAAAGGACCGCAACGGACTTGCGTCGATTGGCCGGTCAAAAGGGGTGCAACCTGGTCCCGGACCGGGTTGCAGAACAATACTCGCTTAATATGAAATGTACCGGCCAATTACTTGGTCGTACAACACTCGCCACAATATCAAAACCTCCAGATCTTGGCCTGAACCAAGTTCCTTCAGTGGAAACTAAGGATTCGCTTCACTCAGTCACCAATAGACCAGTAATTCGTTTCCTAGGTCGCTCTCACACTAATACAACCGCTAGAGTACTCTGATCACACACACTTACCCAGTAGAGCGATAGAGAAGCACCGATTTGCTTGTAGAGTCAGGAGAGACCAGGGAGACTAGTCACTGACGTGGCAAAAGAAGAAGTCTTGTTGGTAGAGGGCGCGCTATCCGCTGACCCCCTTTAAACTGATACAAATGTCGAGTAAACAATACTCGCGCCGAATTGGACCTCTGGCACCGATATCTAACCAGTAAAACCCTGT
This sequence comes from Pythium dissotocum, assembly GCA_023336355.1. NCBI lineage: Eukaryota > Oomycota > Peronosporomycetes > Pythiales > Pythiaceae > Pythium > Pythium dissotocum. Next base: position 2,881 of record JAADWY010000544.1, read on the forward strand.
ATCTCTCCGGTAAAACCTGGTAGATAGCCAGCTGGCTCCAACCCTCAAAAGCCGGTAGGATACCGGTACGGCGGTTCGGGGCCGGCTTGCCTGAACGTGGACCGGTCCACTTTGGGCCGGTCCGGGGCAGTCCTAAACTAGGAGAGCCGGTTCACCTGGTGTGTAGTACACTACTTATGATTCTAGGCTACCGGGTCCTCAGCTTCTCAACGGGGGGGAGGGGGGGGGGAGTTTTCTCGGCCGGGTCCCAGCCGAGCCTTGGCCACTACACAGTATGGTCTCCTGGTGGTGGGCGACCGTGCCATATGTTTGGAAGTGGTTGTTTGTGTTGTGGGGATGGCGGGAGTGTGTTTGGCAGGAGTGGTGACGGGAGTGTGGCGCGACGTCCGAGTTGTGTCACGCAAACTCTCGGTGATTGGAGACCACTGATGCGACGACGACACGGACGCGGCAGTATGGTCTCCTGGTGGTGGGCGACCGTGCCATATGTTTGGAAGTGGTTGTTTGTGTTGTGGGACGGCGGCAGCGTGTTTGGCAGGAGTGGTGACGGGAGTGTAGCTCGGTGATAGCCCCATGAATACTTCACGTAGCGGGAGAAGGACATCGTGGCATTCTTGGCATGCTGCTTCTTCTGGACACCTCAACATTGGGTCTTCTCTTGAAGTTCCGGATGTGGAATTCCGTATGCAGCCGTATTCTACAATTTGCACTGTACTGATCTAGGTTATATGGTATACGCCATTCGTGCTGATCGAGTGGCAGTCACAAGATCGAAACATGAGCGCCGAGCGGATCTTCGTGGGCTGGGAGACGTCCTTCTCCCATGACCTGCCCGCGACGTTGGACCAGGTACGACTGACGCGCCGCCTGTGGTGCTTACGCGCTTGTCATCGTGGGGTCGCTGACCTCTGTATGTGGCTGTGAACTGTAGGTCTATGAGGAGAAGATGAACGCCGTCATCGCGCCGCTGTTCCATCCGCGGTGCGTCCTGCCGCCGATTCTCCGCATCACATGCGCTTAGTCCACTATGGAAGGCTAACGTTATCGTATCTGCCCATGGACAGCTTCAAGCGCGATGACAACGGCGTGTCCGACGAGCGCGAGGGCCCGCAGTCGCGTACGTTGAGTCTTGTCCCCTGGCCTCGATCTCGTCGTCTCTGACGCCTAAACTGCTATTCTCTCTTTTTTAGGCTCAGATCTCGTGCTGGATTCGCGTGGCTGGACCTCGTCGGTCACGGGCAACATCTCCAAGTGGATTCGACTGGACGCCGCCTGTCCGCGCGTGCGCCTCGCCTCCGAGAAGGCGTTCAAGCAGGAGATCGCGTGGGCCACGCACCTGTCCGTGCCGTCCGTGCTGCTGTCGACGCCCGCGCGTCACTGCTCCAACTACGCGCGCGTGCTCAACCAGTGCGCCACGCAGGCACAGTACCTGCAGTTCTGGGTGCGCGTGCCGCTCACCTACCGCGCGCCACCGACGGCCGCGAACGAAGGCGACGACGCTGATAGTGAAAACGGCAGCAGCGACGCCAGTCCGTGGGAGGCGTGGAACGCGCTGCGGTCGACGTGCGAGTACCACCCAAAGGTAAGCGTGGCGCTGGAGATCACGGCCGACCTGCCGTCCAGCGACGAGCTCCAGCGCTGGCTGGGCGAGCCCATCAAGGCTGTGATCGTGCCCACGGACGTGTTCCTCACGAACCGCCGTGGGTATCCCACCCTCTCGCAGCGCCACCAGCGATTCTTCTTGGACCTCTTCCGCTTCAATATCCAGTACTACCTCAAGGGCAAGCCGCGCCACCAGGGCAAGTTGCTGCCATACGTCCAGTATCTGCACTACCTGTACAGCAAGAAGCCAGCGTTGGACACCAAGGCGCTGTTCGAAGCGCCGTACCTGGACTACTTGCAGGCGCCGCTGCAGCCGCTGATGGACAACCTCGAAAGCCAGACGTACGAGACGTTCGAACAGGACAACTTCAAGTACGACCAGTACGAGAAGGCGATCACCAAGGCACTGCTGGCGACGCCGGAAGACAAAGAGTCGGTCGTGATGGTCGTGGGAGCAGGTCGTGGACCCATCGTACGCTGTGCGCTGCGTGCGGCCGTGGCTGCGAACCGGAAGACGCGCACGTACGCCGTGGAGAAGAACCCGAACGCTGTCATCACGTTGCGGAACCTCAAGATCTCGGAGAAGTGGGACAACGTGACTATCGTCGCGAGCGACATGCGCCACTGGAAGGCCAGCGAGAAGGCCGACATCATGGTCAGTGAGCTGCTGGGCTCGTTCGGCGACAACGAGCTCTCGCCCGAGTGTCTCGACGGTGCGCAGTCCTTCCTCAAGGAGGACGGCATCAGCATCCCAAGCCAGTACACGTCGTTTGTGGCCCCCGTCATGTCGAGCAAGCTCTGGAACGAAGTCAAGGCCCACGACGCGCTCAAGTACTTTGAGACGCCGTACGTTGTGCGTCTGCACAATATCTTCACGATCGCCGAGCCGCAGCCGTGCTTTACGTTTGACCACCCCAAGTTTCAAGCCAAGCCCATCGACAACCGGCGCTTCTTAGAGTTGGTCTTCAACGCCAAAACGAGTGCGGTCGTGCACGGCTTCGCCGGCTACTTTGACGCCGTGCTCTACGACGACGTGACGCTGAGCATCCTGCCAGAGACCCACTCGGACGGTATGTTCAGTTGGTTCCCGATCTACTTTCCCCTTCGTGAGCCGCTGCGTGTCGCCCGCAACGACGAACTGCGCGTGAGCTTCTGGCGCATGGTGTCCACGCACAAGGTTTGGTACGAGTGGTCTATCCACAACGCCAACACGGGCGCTGTGTCTCCGATCCATAACCCGAACGGCCGTTCGTACTACATCGGTCTGTGAAAATCGAAGCCACGCGAGTAGATAGAAACACTTGAGAAAGGCGACAGGGCATTTCTTGATCAATAGAATTCCTGATTCGTCCATTCTACACTCCTTCAGCAGCGACACTAACCTCCGTCGTAGCCTCTTGCTGTTCCTCTGAATCAGGCAGTGTGACCATTCGGTCCCACGCAGCGCCGGAGCCCCCGGCGACACTGAGGTAGTTGTTCTTGAGTTCGAGAAGCTGGCTGCTGTCGAGCGCGTGCGAACTCAGCACTTGCTGGACGACCTTCTCCTTCCGGTCTTTGCGCGAGGGCCACGCCGTCTTGACGGACAAGCGACGCACGTTGTCCCATGCGTCGGCGATGCTGTTGCGCTGCTCCATCACGACCTCCAGGCCGTCCTGGGCTTTCACCAGTTCCGCCAACTTGCTCATCGTGGCACTCGTGACCGCCGCCGATGGGATCGTGATGTTGTACGCATGCCAGTTGTGCTCCACACGCGGGTGCTGCATGTCTGACGGCCGTTCCCCCACAGCGAGCAGCACCGCCGACGCGCCAGCGAGCTGCGCGCTGGACACTCGCTGCAGACTCGAGCACTCGCTGTTCGCCGCAAACAACGCTACTTTGTGCGTGAGCTGCACGGTCTCTTGGTCCACTTCACAGCCTTCAATTGGAGCGAGTCCAGGCACGAGTTGCAAGGGCCCTTCAGGCAGCACGCTGCCGAACGTCGCAGTCAAGAAATCGCCGAGCGTCTCGTTCGTAGCTCGAGCCACGATGACGCCACTGCGGGCGGACTTGTCGTTCACGTACTGGGCTTCCTCGTCCGTGCGGGGCTTGCACACGTACGGCTTTCGCTCACAGACGACAGGCACGACTCGGCCGCGCACGCTTTGGTGCTGAGCGACGAGACGCAGCATCTCGCCCGCCGACTTGCGGATCATCATCGTCGCGATTTCGATTTCGCCCTTGGCGGCAAGTGCGACTGGTGCCTTAGCGGACTCGTCCTCACTCACAATGACAAGAGCCACTGCGCCCATAAGTTCCGCGTTGCGCGACTTGGTCTCAAACGAGCAAACGCCACGATCTAAGACGAGTGCGATGGTGCCGTTGAACGCTCGGATCACGTCCTGCTCCGCTGGAGGCAGCAGCTCACACCCGAGTCGGTCCTCGTCTTGCTTGGGGAAGTAGAAGGCGACCTCTCGCTGGACCATGGGTCCTCCATATTGATCACGGAAGTACTGAATGGGAGCGAGGCCTCGACGCAGATAGATACGACCCCAGGCTGGCTCCTCCGGGACGACGAGGGACGTCGTGGGACGGGTGGAGGTCGACGCAGCGGTCGTTGCGTAGCACATCGGGACAAGCAGGAGTGAGAGTAGCGGGCGGAAGAGCTTCATGTTGGATCGCAGGGGCTGATGATCTAGTGGGAGCTTGAGTTGGAATGGGAAATGGATTTCAAACACCACAGCATCGCAAGATCGCGACTCTTCACGTTGGATTTTCGTAGAAGAAAGGCAACGTAGAAGATTTTTCCAAATTTTACGTTTTCTTTTCTATATGTTACGGTTTGGCGTTTTTTTTTATTTGGAGACATTCAACGTCCTCTCTACCAATGCATGGGCTTTCGTACTCGGATGGATGAGCTTCTGAGGGACCCACCCGCACTCACACAGCGTAGTCAGCTCTGGTCACTCACTCACTGGTTGCCATGCCCTCCTTCGTGCCTTGTCACACCTTGCACCACTCGACGCCAAGACACTCGAGCACGTCGAAGCTCGGATCGTCGAGTCGCGACTCATCGATCTCGTGCACGCGGTCAGAGAGCTTGCGGTACTTAAGCATTTTCAATGTGACCCGCTGCTGGTTGTTCAGCGGTTCCGCTGTGTCAGCGTCTGGTGAGGATCCTCCCAACGGATCTGTTTTTGTGGGCTGCGGATGGAGACGCTTGGCGTTCTCGATCATGCGCCTCGTGTTCTTGGCGCAGCTTTCACGCAACGCCTCGTCTCTGTAGAAGATCTTAAAGCATCGAGGTGTGCGCGCAGGCGACTGCTCGTCAGATGCGGATGCCTGAGAAGCAGCTTCGTTTGCAAACTTTCGCGGTTATCAACACAGGAAATAGAGCGTCGCATGTCATTCCGCACCGGGAATGAGGAAGATCCACTGCTGCGGACGACGGGAACGAGTGGCTCTCGTGGCGCGGACGCCGCGTCGTCGTCGATGGGTCGGCGAGCACCAAGTCACCCAGCAGCAGCTCGGCCTCCTGCTCGGTGAGCATCAGGTCGTTTTCATCAATCTTGCGACTCTCGTCTCCACCGACACCACCTTCAGCAGCACCATCAGCCTCCGAGTCAGCGTGGAGCCGTCCGTTTGTGTGTGGCGTAGCTTGGGCGAACGTCTCGAGGGCGACAGTGAGCGCGCGCGACGCACTGTCGGCGACTGACGGCGCCGTGGCCACGCATGGCGATGGGTGTCCTGCTCTGCCTGGTGGAGAAGAAGCAGAGTGGACGCGATGGCCGATGTGTCGACGGTGGTGCCGAATGACTCCTGTGCGGCTGCAGGCGTGAGGGGCGGCGACGGAGCGCGGTGGAGGGCGTTGTGCCCGTCCGCCAGCGTCATGGTGCGTGCGTAGTGACGGACTAAAGTTAGCAGAAGCGAAGGGCGCGTCGTGCGAGGGGCGAAGGGCAGATTGGAAACTGGCTCCTGGTTGAAGTGAAGTGAAGTGAAATGAAGCGGAGGCTGCAACTCGCACGAGCTTTACACCCAAAGCTCGCCCAACCCTCACGGGCCAGGGTGGAAGAACGACTTGGGCGTTCCGCTTTGAGGTGGGAAGCGACGCGGTGCCTCCTCAGCAGCGAATGAGGAAGCAAGGGCGGCTTGAAGTCAGCGATTCAAATGAGCGGGTAGCGAGACGACGAACCTCGAAGACTCGCACGAGAAGAGAAGACGAAGAAGAACAACGCCAGCAAGAAAGAAGCTGAGGAACTGAAACGACTGACCGAGTCTTCTGCGGAAGTGGGGGAAACCGCCAGTTCACGCCAAACTTGCACGCATACAGTAGATATTATAATAAGGCACCACGTACGGTAGATTGGGTTCACAAGGAGAATTCGCCCTTCGTCCTGCTTCGTCGCGTAGCTCCCCGATAACACTGCACGGATGGTACAGTACCGTACCAGTAGATTACATAATATTTGTACTGCGCAAAGGAGATATCGAGGGAGAAGCCACGCGAAGCCGCTCGAGTCATTGGCGTTTCTCTCTCTCTTGAACCCTGGCATCCACAAGATACAATGTACGGTACGACCAAGTACTTCAACATCAAACTCGGCAGGTTGTAGTTTTAGGGAGACGACTAGTCGTCGTGAGTATTGCGATCCGCTGCGTTGAGGAGTCCAGCGTGACCAGAAAACACCAACACGCATCAGCGCAGCACAACCTTGTATTAGCAGTACGCAATGCAAGTCAGAAGACACGCGTAGGAGTTGCCACCGAATGCTCACTGAACCTTAGGTTGTGTTGACTTCCAAGTTGCTCAGCCCTCATGAGCTCATCCGTCTCCAGTCGCAAATCGCAACTCATTCCGTCGAGCAGCTCACGAACCAAGCTCTTTGATTGGCCAGCTGCAGCCAATCCAGCTCCTCCGATCATAAAACGTTGATGTTGAAGGCGGGGGCAAGCCAAGATCCGAAACGGCAACGCTGGAGCGCGTCAGCTGCAGCGATGACCGTGAGTTGTGATGAATTCAATTGAGTTCGCTGACCACTGCACAGTACAGTAGCACTGCACCGCACTGTGTCGCACTGGTCATCGTGAAGTCGTGGAGCTGTTCCTGAAGCAGAACGCGTAGTGCAACCGTCCGAAAAGACGCGGCGTCCAGAAATGACAACTCGTTCGTGTTTTTCCAGCGTGTTCCTAGCTCACAGTTAAGTACCGGTAAGGTATTTGTAAGCTTACAGGAATCGTATCAAAGGGCTATCTTGCAAGTGCTGTGTTGTATACTGAAAAATGAAGCTTTGTGCCTAAATCAATGCAAGAGGTAATAACGAGAAGATACTTTTCCACCCTTTGATTCAGGAGACCTCCTGGAAGTTTCAGGAGGTCCCCCGAGTCAATGAATCTACGCCCAGGGCGTAGTGTACGTCCGCACGACCCCTGGGCGTAGTGTACGTCCGCACGACCCCTGGCATGTCAGCTCCCTTCCTATCTTGCCAACCAGTCGCCGAAGCACCGCGAATGTTCGGCAAGATACACAAGCTCGTGTCCTTTCCTCACCGTACTTCGAAGTACTTGCGAGCCAGAATGGAGACCCAGAGAAGACCACCCAGACTTACGAATTCAAAAGGAGGCGAGTGAGCGGGGGATGGCAGCCCTTGAAGATCCACAGATGTCTGTGCGTCTCCACTGCGCATGGTGTCCGTCGGTCTGCCAAAGCCGGAATGGGTGTGCCAAGGTCCGCGGGTCGGGCAACCAAGACGTTTCTACCAATACTGGTGCGAATTTTGTAAATAAATGATGATTCATGTCCATATTTGTTACTGCAGGATCTGCATTTCATTCGTCTTTCCCAGTCCGCCAGCTCTTCTGGGTTCATCAATTCACCTACCAACATGCAACGCCGAGTCGCGCGTCCGGCGGCGGCGGCGCTCGCGCTCCTCGTGACGCTAGGCGCCGTTGCGACGCTCTTCGCCTTCTCCAGCTACTCGTCTCCTGTCATCCAGAAGCACCACGACATACCAGGCGCGGTCTCGACGTTCGACGTGACTGAGTCGACGCTGTCGGCGGCTACTTCTGGTTGCGAGCTATGCCAGCAAACTGGGCTCTGCGACCACGCATTCAAGGGCACCCCAGGCCAGTTCTGCCTCACGCTTGTGTCTGGACTGGCGTGCTGCTGTCCACAAGACGCGCAGTGTGTGGTTTCCAACAGCTACAACTGCCGCTGCCGTCGAGTCACCAGCAACCAGCAACCGCACTACTCGTCGACCACGACGACCACAACCACGACGAGCTCCATCCGACCGATGCAGCTCTTCCCGCTGTTTGCCATGTTGCTGTGCGTGCTGTGCTGCGTGTGCGCTGCTCGCGATCGCAACCGGCCAGAGACCGAATACCCTGCCAATCAGCCTGTTTACGTCACGCCACAGTACGGCGCGACCCAGGATACCCAACCAGGCTACCAGTACGGCTACCCGTCGGCACCTTCAGCCCCGCCCGCGTCCCCCTACGGCACGCAGGCGTACGATCCGTACGCGCCGTATGCTGCGCCTGTGAGGGCCGCGTCGCCCCACAACCACAGCTCCGGAAACGCGTTCGCTGCTGGGGCCTTCGGCGCCGTCGCGGGCCTCGCTGGCGGCATGTTGGCGGGCTCGATGTTTGGCGGTGGAGGCAGTCGACCTGAGACAACGATAACGACCACGACGACGTCGTACTTTGGTGGCGATTCCGGGTTTAGTACGTTTAGCGGAGACACTGGAGGCGGCGGTGGGGACGATGGCGGGTACTTCGGAGGCGACTCGTAAATGATGTATGCGATTCTTCAGGAGACTCATGGATGGATACCGAATGTGAAATGAACTCTCCATTCATGATCGATGAGAACTGCAAGAAAGCGCAGCATTTCGTCTATGGACTTCAAAGTCTCTCGTTCGTCGTGTTTGAAGGTCTACATGTGGTATTTTCTAGCTAGATACATGGTAGCAGTAATATGGTCGTCGATTCGTTACTGTGTCGCATTCGGCTCTTTCAGCGTCTGGCCAACGGCTCCGCTCTCACGCGACCCGACCACCGGTGCCGCCTTTGTGGAGTTGACTGACGCCGCATTGTCAGCAGACGCGACAGGCTGTCGACTGTGTGAGGATAGCGGCGTGTGCGACCACGCGTACAGAGGAACTCCAGGCCAATTCTGCCTCGCGCTCGTGTCGGGAGTGCCGTGCTGCTGCCCGCAAGACGCCGAATGCGTGCTGTCCACCGCCAGTAGCTGTCGCTGCCGTCGAACGGGCGCCGTGACGGTCACCACGACGACGACGACGACCACACGCCACGGCTACGGTTACCTGCCGCCCATTGTCGTCTACATCATCGTGGGGATCATCGCCCTGCTCTACTCGTTCTACTGCATCCTCATGTGCTGCTGCCGCTCACCGTCCGACTCGACCTCGTCCTGCTCACAGTACGGGTCCATCAATAACGACTCGAATAATTCGTACGGCTCCGTTGCACTCAGCGCCCTCGGTGGATTCGCCGCTGGCATGCTCACTAGCTCAGGACGCGGAGACGACGTCACGACGACCACCACAACCACCACGACGACTATGGGAGGAGGCGACTTCGCGGGCGACGCGGGCGGAGGAGACGACTTTGGCGGAGACGCGTAGACTGCTGAGTGCTCTCGGCTCGACCAAACGTAGTACTTCAACAGTAATAACACAAACTGTTTGCTGTCCTTGCCTTGTCCTGTCCGTCAACGGAAGGCTCACAGTGACGCTTCCACTCTGGCCAGCTCTTTCGCGCAAAGGCGGTGCTGGTCAACGCCACACTCGTTCTGTTGACGCCTGCGTACAGACAGCAGCTCGGTGAGTCTCCGACCGACTGGCAAGCAAAGCCAGGTGTCTGCTCAGTCAGTCAGCCGAGTTAGGCAGCACCACAACCACCCGACCACGTTGTGTGTTGCTGGTACAGTTAGACATCGCCGGCACCACCTGTAGTACAGGCTGTACATTCGATCACGAAGCATCGGCCAGCCAGCTCCGCATGTTCGTTGAAGGTGCTCGAGAAGCTGAGGCGTGTCGTATGTAGGAGTCATCAAGATAGGATCCTGATGGGTGGCAGGCCAGATAGTGTATCAGCTTCGTGAACTATTCATTTATAGAGGTATCCGTCTGAATTCCTGACATTTTTCTGTGGTCAGTTGGGAAAGTTTAGAAAAAGTCTTCTCGTGTGCTTCGATTTTTGTCTGATTTTTGTCACATTATTCTGGGTCTGAATACTGTCGAACCAGTCGCGGATTGGCCTGTCAAAGAGAACGAGACCCAGAAATCTATTGTGTCTGTCAACGACCTCAGAAGAGGTCTGATGTCTGGGATATTTGAAAACGTGTACCGTCACGGTTTAAACCCCCTCCGGGTACGGTGTCCTGGGTGTGCTTGCGCGCCGTACCCACGCCGAGATGCAAGGCTACACTATTAGGATACTACCCGTACGGCAGCCACCACGCAGAGCATTTTAAAAATGTATGAGTCGATGAGCTCAGTGCGTCGGATTCTTGGCGTCTGGGACCCACGATGCGTCCAGCGCGACCAGAGAGTCTCTCCAACTCACCAGCTCCAAGTGCATCCATCTCTCAAAGGTCACGCCTGCGCTGGCCAATCACATCGCGCCATATGAGATGCCAAATTCCTTTCTTTGGCATGGGAGGAGCGATACAGTCATCCCCCGCTTTTTGACACCCTACTGATACATAGAAATTGTAAGGAAATTAGATTTTCTAAACAGCAGAGTCTCAAAAATTCAAATTAAAAATATATATTTCAGGAGGAGCACTAATTTTTGCTGGGTGTCAAAAAGCGGGGGATGACTGTATGAGTGTGCCCGTCAGTGATCTCTCTTGCGGCTGATTCGTCCTCCGAATACTGGCCCGTGCGCTCTACGGTACGAGCTCAACTCGTTGCTCCTCCTGCAACGCAGTGCTACACACTTGCCCTTGCGCTTTCGAGAGCTCACTTGTCAAGTCGAAGCCATCCGCGCACTTCTCCTATCAACACAAACACACAAACAATAACTATGGCCCGCCGCCCGACTGCTCAGGAACTGGAAGCCATCGCCACGGCGCTCACGCGTCAGCAGCTCATCCTGACGAAGCAGCGCGCTGTGGTGGAGAGCCAGATGCAACACGCGCTCCAGGAGGTCGCCACGGCCAAGGCCGAGCTGCAGGAGGCGCAGGACCGACTCGAAGAGATCGACGTGTATCTCGAGGACGTGGAGGACGAGCTGCACGAGCTGCGAGCCAACGGCGACGAAGAGGTCATCGTGCAGCGCAAGCAGGACGAGTTCGACGAGCTGCTGGACGAGCGCGACGAGGAGCTGACGCTCATCGAGCAGCTCGCGCGCGTCCACACGCTGCGCGTGGCCGTGGCTGCGCATCTGCGTCGCCTGCAAGTGCACGTGGCGCGTGAGCTGGCGCGCGCCAAGCACCGCGAGCAGCTGCTGGCGGTCGTGGCGCTGCGCTCCGGCATGCTCAAGCTCACGCCTCGCAAGCTCTGAAGATCCACCACCAGAACCAGCCATACTCAGTCTCTGTATGTGATGCGATCGAAGCGTCCGGCGGCCATAGACGATAGAAGCCACCCTCTAGAAGTAGTAATTTAACCAACAGTACAATAACAGTACCATATCACAGCATCACCACGTGTGAAATCCAGCAAAGCACTTCATGCGCATGTGGATGCGGAGCCTCATATCTGCGCATATCAGGCATGTCAGCGTAACCCACGATTATGGGTGTAAGTTACACCAAATCGTTACACCGTGTAACCCGCCATTCCGGTGGCCGTATATATTTTGCGCTCGCAGTACGAAACATTCTCCACAGGATTCGTGTGGCGTAGTCCACACCATTTGGTCGAAGCTTCCTGTTCTTCTTGAAGCGAGCAGCTCCGAAAAGTGGAATCGAAAATGGACGCGAAGGAATCCAAGGCCGCGGCGTTCGTGCTGGACGAGCAGGGCCAGGAGGACCTCCTGAAGGAGGCGCTGCGCAATGTGCGTGACCACGCCTTCCGCATGAAGCGCGCCATGGACGCCGGCGAGCTCAGCGCTGTGCTCAAGCACGCGGCCGACGTGCTGCGCGAGCTGCGCACGAGCCTGCTCTCGCCCAAGAACTACTACCAGCTCTACATGCAGGTGCTGGACGAGCTGCGGCACTTGGAAACGTTCGTCGAGGAGCTCCACACGAGAGGCAACGCGTCCATCCGCGCGCTGTACGAGCGCGTGCAGAGCAGTGGCAACGTGCTGCCGCGACTGTACCTGCTCGTGGCGGTAGGTGCCGTGTTCATCAAGTCCAAGGAGGCGCCAGCCAAAGAGGTGCTCTCGGATCTGGTAGAGATGACCAAGGGCGTGCAGCATCCGTTACGAGGACTGTTCCTGCGCAACTACCTGTCGGTGTCGGTCAAAGACAAGCTGCCGGACGCAGGCAGCGAGTACGAAGGCCACGGCGGCAGCACGGACGACGCCATCGCGTTCCTGCTGCTCAACTTCAGCGAGACCAACCGCCTGTGGATCCGCATGCAGAACCAGAAGGCCGGCGTCGTGAAGGACAAGGCCACGCGCGAGAAAGAGCGCCAGGACCTGCGCATTCTGGTGGGCACGAGCCTCGTGCGACTCAGTCAGATGGACGGCATCACGGCCAGTGTGTACTCCGCACAGGTGCTGCCAGAGCTGCTGAAGATCATCATCGAGTGCAAAGACAAACTCGCGCAAGAATACCTCACAGATTGCGTGATCCAAGTGTTCCCGGACGAATACCATCTCCAGAACCTGGGCAAATTGCTCAAGGCTCTGGAGTCACTCCACGAATCAGTGGACTGCAGCGCGATTCTCGTGACGCTGCTCCAGAGGCTGATCAACTACAGAGACGGACTGGCATACGCGTCGACGATGTACGGGACGGCAGAGATCCCCACGCAAGAAGAGGTTTTCGACAGTGTGCTTTCGACTGTCAGTAGGCTTCTCGTGGACCCAGCGCGTCGGTCTCAGCTCCAATCCAACACGCAGTCGACGCTGAATCTGTTCTTGACGCTGTCCAGCTTCACGTTCAAGTGTTTCGACCTCCCTGACCAAACCGTCGCCTTCGCCAAGGGAGTCGCCAACCAGACGCTGGCGTTCGTACAGGAACACCAGTCTTCATTCGATGCTAGCAACGCCCACCAGCAGATTAAGCAGATCACTGTGATGTTTTTGGAAACGCTGTCGCTGGACCAAGTGCGAGCTGTGGACGCCGTCGGTGAGCTCGCAAAGGTGTTGCCGTGGAAGACGACGCGCAAGTATCTCGCGTTGGAGTGGATCCGCATTCTGTGTCGGCGCCATGAGCTCGCAGCCAGTCCTGAGGACGCGGAGGTGCTGCTTGACATTCTGGCGCCGCTCGTCCGAGACGATCCAAACGACCAGCCAATGTCAAGTGAACCAGTCGCGTCGCTCAAGGACGAGTTTGAGTCCGAACAGCTCCAGCTCTCCAAGGTCATCCACTTCCTTTCGTGTGAGAACCTCGACGTCCAGTTTCGCATGTTCTCCGTCGCACGACGCGCATTTGGCCAAGGCGGCGTCTTCCGCATTCGCTACACGTTGGTGCCGCTGATCTTCTCCTCGCTCGGGCTTGCGCGCAACTTAGAAGCCAGAAAAGCCGACGGATTCACGACCACGCCGCGTGAAGTGCTACAATTCGTCCACGAGATGGTCACGGCGCTCGCGTCCAAGCTGGAGCAAATGTCGGTGACTTGTGTGAACCTGTTCCTCCAGTGTGCACTAGTGGCGGACGGCTGTCAGTTCGAAGCCATCGCATACGAGTTCATCACGCAGGCGTTCATTGTATACGAAGACCAGATCACCAACTCCCGCGAGCAAGTGAAGGCGCTGGAGCTCATGGTCTCATCAGTGCGAGCCACGACGCAACTGTCGAGCGCAAACTACGAAGTGTTGGCGACCAAGACGACGCAGTACGCGGCGAAACTACTGAAGAAGACCGACCAGGCAGCTATGGTGCTCCACTGCGCGCATCTCTTCTGGGTACGTTTGCTGCGCGTCATGGTCTCATTGAAGTCTGCAAATATGGTGGTGATTCTATCTCGTGCGTGTGTAGCACCCGACCCACAAAGACGGCAAGCGCGTTCTTGAGTGTCTGCAGCGGAGCTTGCGCATCGCGGATGTCTGCGGCAGTAGCAGTGGAGCTGGTGCCGCCTCAACAGCCAAAGTGCCGCTGTTCCTGGACATCCTCGAAGGCGTACGTTTCACATGGACACTACCAGCCTAGGAGAACCGATCGTACTAACTGACTGTGTGTGGCAGTATCTCTATTTCTATGAAGCCAAGACGCCGGCCGTGTCGACCAACTACCTCAGTGGGCTGCTGGCGCTCGTGAAGGAACACTTGGAGAACATGGAGCACGGCCCCACGCGCAGCGAGAGCGAGCTGCGGTACCGCGACATTCGCCGCTACATGGACAGCAAGGCGCTCGCCTTCTAAGGTTACGGTACAGTCGCCAGCCAGTGGAATCCGTTTGTAATTGCTGTGTCTGAAACGTTTTAATGGCGACTGTCAAAGGCGACGACGCCAATTCTGAACTGTTCAACGTGATGCCACTTCAAATTTTTAGCGATTCCCACCTCGAGATGGCGAACTAGTCGGATCCTCATCCGCCATAAACACACACGCGCGACTCAACCAGGCAAACTCCAGTCTATGCTGGAACATGTGGGCGTGGTGCGCAATGCGAACATACACGCACGAGGAGATTGCTTCGTGCAAATCGCGACTGACTCACTTTGATCTTATCAGTCAGCTCTGTCCGCGCAGAGCGGATCCCAACGTCCCAAGAAGTCACTCGTCAATCTACTCTGTGGCAGATTTCAAGTGGCTGATCCTCGATACAAGTGGCAAATGCGCGTGCTTCAGCTGCCAGGCTTTCTCGCTGTCGCTGCCCTCGCAGCGGGGTCGTTAAACGTGTCGGCGCAACCTGAAGCTACTGACTTCAACTTGCTGACCGAGTCTTCAGGTTCGGCGGAGTCATCTGCTGGGTTCTCCTCTCAGAGCGGCGATTCGCCAGACACGACCTCAGGCTCAGGGCTGATCAACCCATCAAACGACGTCTCAAGCGATGATGAGACATCGCTATCGGGCAGTGACGACTCGACTCAAACTCCAAGTCCAGCTCCTCTGACCCCGGCTCCAACTCAAGTGGGAGCAGCATCACCAGTCCCCACACCATCAGCTTCGGTAAAGCGTCTGATGCGAGTCAAGATGTACAACAAGATTAACATGCAGGGCTCCAACTCCTACTCCGACTCCTTCGCCGACCCCGGCGCCTACTAAGGCTTCCGGCCTCACGGTCAAGTTGTACACCAAAGTCGACCTGGCGGGAAAGAAGCTGGTGACCAAGACTGTCAACGACGTGTGTTACAGTGTCGACTCTTGCTTTGAGGACCTGGCGACGTCGGTGGAGTGGACCAAGATCCCGAGCGAGGGGCTCTCGCTCGACTTGTTCGAATCGGCCGGTTGCTCGAACTCCTCCGTCTCCATCACGGACTTGGGGGTTGTGGGAGGCAGCGGCAACGTCTCCACACTCAAGAGCTACAAGTTCAACAACAAACTCTCGTCGTTCATCGTCCGCAGCACGCCAGGCCACAACATCATCAAGGACCAGGTCGACGCGTGCGCCTCAGAGGCCACCGGCCGCCAGTAGCGAGTCGCTGCTACAGAGCGACTGGTACTGTGCTGTAGAAATCACCGCAGTCGACAGTAGATGTACACTTTGGTTTCAACGCTGACGGCCGTCATCACCATGAACCACAGCTGCCATCCAGGCGCTCACAGTGAGTTCTCATTCTCGTATCAGTGGCGTCTTGAGTTGACGAGGCCACCCACAAAGATCGCCTTCAAAACACGCAGCACTGTCTTCGTCCAACCGTCGATCTACTTTCACATAAACAGGCCAAACTCACCTTCTGACTCTTTCTATGGAACACATGGTGCGGGCACTGATGATCGGCGGCACATAAAGAGGTCAACGCACTGAAACCAGACGAACAGAGCCGTGCGCGTCGTAGCTCTTCGTCAGCCCTTCGTTTTCCGACTGTTTCCGGACACAGGCGCTTCAGTACAAGGGGGTTTAGTTGAAAATCCTCCATTTCAGCGCGAGCACCCACCACCAAGATCTTGGCGTGATGAAGCTGCCGCGCGTGGTGATCCTGGCGGCGCTGGCGCTCGTGGTGGCGGCCGTGGCGCTCACGCTCGTGCTCACGAGCGGCTCCACGAAGGCGACCCAGGCGCTCGCCGATCCGACGGCCAGCAACGTCACGACCAACACGCCCGACGCGCTCACTGTGACGACGGCGCCGACCACAACCAAGGCCGCGAAGAAGACAACGACCAAGAAGACGCTGCGAGTCAAGCTGTACAAGAAGAAGAATCTGCGCGGGAAGAAGCTGTCGGTCAAGGCCAAGCCCGACGTCTGCTACAGCGTCGAGACGTGCTTTGACGACCTCGCGGTGTCGCTTTCGTGGTCCAAGATCCCGAAGACCGTCAAGTCCCTCGTGATCTTCGACTCGAGTGAGTGTGACGGCGCGAACGTAACGTTCTCGAAGCTTGGGGCCGTCGGTGGAAATGGAAGCGTAGCGAGTCTGAAGGACTACAACTTCTCCAAGAAGCTGTCGTCGTTCGTCGTGCGTGGCGTCGACGGCGACGACGAGATTGATGATGAAGAGTCGGCTTGCAGTGCGGAGGACGATGCCAAGGCTCTCGCAGATGAGGACGACGATGACACCAAAACGAAGAAGCCCAAGACGAAGAAGCCCAAGACGAAGAAGCCGGCCAAGACCAAAACACCCAAGCCACCGAAGAGCAAGAAGCCAAAGACGAAGACGCCGAAGCCGGCGAAGAGCAAGACGCCGAAGCCGCCAAAGTCCAAGTCAACGAAGGCCGCGAAGGCGTCGCTTCTGCGGGTCAAACTGTACAAGAAGAACAACATGGTGGGCAAGAAGCTGTCGGTGAAGGCCAAACCCGATGTTTGTTACAGTGTGGACTCTTGTTTCGACGATCTCACCTCGTCCATCGCGTGGTCCAAGGTGCCGAGCAACGTCAAGTCCATCGAGATCTTTGACTCAGACGAGTGCGACGGCGAGAGCATGTCGTTCAGTGATCTCGGCGCGGTCGGTGGAAACGGAAGTGTGGCGAACCTCAAGCAGTTCGGTTTCTCGGACAAGTTGTCGTCGTTCGTTGTGCGTAGCGTTGATGGAGACGTCGAGATCGAAGACGAAGAGTCTGCGTGTTCCGCAGAGGACGATGCAGAGGCTGTCGCTGACGCCGAAGACGACGATAGTGCCAGCAAGTCAACGAAGGCTTCAGCAAAGAAGTCAAGCTTGCGTGTGAGGTTCTACAAGAAGCAAAACCTACTGGGCAAACACTTGTATGTCAAGGCGGAGACTGATGTCTGCTACAGTGTGGAGCCGTGCTTTGGCGACCTTGCGTCGTCGCTGTCGTGGGCGCGTGTTCCCCGTCGTGCCAAGTCGATCGAACTGTTTGACTCAGATCACTGTGGCGGTACGAGTGTGACGTTCTCGGATCTGGGTGCAGTCAACGCCAGCGGCAACATCACGAGTCTCGGCGACTACAGCTTTTCCAAGAAGCTGTCATCGTTTGTCGTGCGAAGTACGACGGGTGGCGACGAGATCGACGATGAGAAGATGGCGTGTGCTGCTGACGATAGCGCGAGCGGTAGTGCGGACAGCATCACAGACGTCAGCGGCGATGACGACACTGCAACGACAGCACCAGCAACGAAGGCGTCGACTCTGCGTGTGCGACTTTACAAGAAGCAGAACCTACTGGGCAAGCACTTGTATGTCAAAGCGGAGACCGACGTGTGCTACAGCGTGGATTCGTGTTTTAACAACTTGACGTCGTCGTTGTCGTGGACGAAAATCCCACGTCGCGCTAAGTCGATTGAGCTGTTCGACTCAGTTGAGTGCGGTGGTGCGAGCGTGACTTTGTCTGATCTCGGTGCCGTCGGCGGAAACGGCAGCTTGGTCAGTCTGACGGAGTTGGACTTTTCGAAGAAGCTGTCATCGTTTATTGTGCGCAGTACGACAGGAGACGACGAGATCACGGCGCAGAGGTCGGGCTGTGCCGTCAGCAATGACACTTCCAGCAGCAGCGGCAGTGCGGACAGCGTCACTGATATTGATATCAATAATGACGCCGAGGATGGCAGCGATGCGAGTGGGACGACTAAACCGAAGGCGACGAGTCTGCGCGTCAAGCTGTACAAGAAGGCGGATCTCACAGGCGGCAAGTTCGTGGTCGTGGCGACGGGCGACGTCTGCTACAACGTCGACACGTGCTTCGGTGACAAGGCGACGTCGCTCTCGTGGGCCAAAATCCCAAGCGACGTGAGCTCCATCGAACTGTTTAACTCTGTGGGTTGTGTGGGCAGCAACGTGTCTCTCGCTTCCGCGCTGACCACTGGCCACAACGGAAGCGTCTCCACGCTGAAGACCTACAACTTCGACAACAAGCTCTCGTCGTTCATTGTGCGCACTTCGACTGGCAAGGGTGTCGTGGCGGATGAAGTCGATTCGTGTGATGAAGCTGACAGCAGCAGTGGCAGCGGCACCAGCAGCAATGCGGACGGAAGCATCTCGTTCCCAAACGCCGATGATGACGATTCGACGAGTGTGGCGACTGTTGGCCCATCGGGAACAAACTCGACCTCGGCTAACAGCAGCTCGTCAGTTCTGAAGGTGAAGCTTTACAATCGCGTTGACCTCAACGACTCCAAACTCGTGGTGGACGCAACTATCGACGTGTGCTACACCGTCGACGCATGCTACGGTGATAAGACGACGTCGCTGGAGTGGCTCAAGACACCGAGCGACGCCAAGTCGATTGAGCTGTTCGACTTGGCGAGCTGCACGGGTGCGAGTGTGATGGTTTCTGATCTGGGTGTGGCTGGTGGACACGGCAGTGTGCCATCGCTGATCAAGTCGGCGTACAAGTTCAACAACATGCTGTCGTCGTTTGTTGTTCGCAGCAAGACGGGCAACAACGTGATCGTGCAGCAGGCGACCGGGTGCTCGAGCAGCACTGAGGCTGGTAGCGAAGCGGATGTGAATGATGTGGCGGACGATGAGTCGACTGCGACTTCAGTCTCAGGTAACGCGACGCTTGTCCCAGCAAACGCCTCCTCAACGACGAATACCTCACAAACGCCATCGCCAGCCACCAGTGCTTCTGGAGTCACTTCGACTCCAACGTCAGGAGCACCAACGCCAGTGCCTACAACCAAGAAGACCACCACCAAGACCTTCAAGGTCAAGCTCTACGCCAGTGCCAATCTCACGGGAAGCCACCACATCACCGAAGCGGAGAATGACGTTTGCTACAGTGTCGATACGTGCTTCGATGACAAGACGACATCGATTGGATGGGTGAACACGCCGAAGGACAGCAAGTCGATCGACCTGTTCGACGCTAGTGGCTGCACAGGCACATACGTGACGATCGCGAGTCTGGGTGCTGCTGGTGGATCTGGGAACATGACGACGCTGGGCAAGACGACGCTGAAGTTCAACAACCTGTTGTCGTCGTTCATTGTGCGAAGCACGAGTGGGAAGAACGTGATCCAGAGCCAAGTGGACGACTGCG